>KL820923.1:0-16519 GCA_000611955.2 Stegodyphus mimosarum
ATAATTTAGTGTATTTCAAACTAATTAAGAACAACAGCAGACAAGGAGGAAAAGAAGAGCGAATGAGAATATTCGCAGTTCTTACTATGGATCTACACCAGGGACGAAGGGAATAATTATTAAAAATCAAACATTCACGACAATTGTGGCCGAGGAAATTAATACTATACACCTCACATCGCTAACAAGACTTTAAAAAAATAAACGAAAAAATAAAGTATTTATAGTTTGAAAACATCAGATTGTCGCCCGATGTTTCAAATCAAAGTTTACCACTGAAATTTAAAAAATAATACTAATAAAATTAAACTTTTATTTCCTTCTTCTTTGACGTAATAGCGCAGCCTACTCTTACCAATTCATAAAATTAAATATTCTCTGTTTACTCATAAAACCAAATAAAATTAAAACTTAAATCAAAAAGTATTCCAATTTTGTGAAATCCGTCGATTGTTTCTGTACTTCTTTATGGTAAAACTGTTATAAGGAGAAAAACGTCAAATTAGTTAAAAAGTCTAGTGCAGTTTGATCAAAACTTAAGAAAAAGGAATAGATATGATAGCTTTTCAATCTATATATTATTATAAAATAATAGTCAGCTGGTTTCTTCGCGGAGAGATGGAATACGATAGCATACATAAAAGTTAAAGGTAGGAATTTTGCAACTGACCATTATCATAAGATATTAGAAACCTATTTTATTTATGACACTCATGGTACGAAGAAACACTTATTGAAAAATGTTGCTAAGAAATCCAGATAAAATGATTTTCTGAATTATTTACTTTTGCTGTATTGAGCAACGATTTTTTAATAATATCGAAGATAAATAAAACGTCTTAGATCGCAGAGTAATTAAAAATGCCCTCGAATTTTTTTTTATTAATAATGGACAGGATTTATCAGTAGATGAAAATATTAACACTTCTTCCGGGTGTTGTAACGTTTCCGAGCTTTTATGAAAAATAGCAAGACAGGATTGTCTTTTTAAATTTATTTAAAACTCAACAACAAATTCATTCGTGGTTAAATAAATGAGGAATAGCGTAAATTGTTACATTGCTATATCTTACAGAAGGGAAAGAACGAGTTTCCCACAGCCTTTTCTGACTACATGTCCATTCAACTCCACTGCTTCGTCTCTTCTCACAAAAGAACAGCGAACAGCCGTGAACAAGTCGGCATCATAAAAGCATTAGGGGATAGAGACCCATTAGCCTTCAGGACATCTCCCTTGCGGACCGTTTACACCTGGGCTCTAAAAATGAGTTTCTTTTAGTTAGTCCGAAAGAGGAAGTCTCTAATAATAACCAGCTGGTTGTTTTCTTAATGATTCATTTGCTGTTACAGTTTGTCACAGCATCCTTCCCTCCCCGAGGGGGGGGTCTTCTGGACCATAATTACCACCATTAGAGTTCACCATATTGTTAATAAAATAAATTACAGTAAACACACATTTTTACATCAAACAGGTGTAAGTACCATGGATTAAACATGAAATTATATTGAGGGCAGTGTACAAATAATATAACATACTTAGTGTACAAAAAATACTAATGACTAATTACATTCAGACAAAACAGAGCTTACCCCTTTTTAGACAAATATTACACAATATGCATTCTTTTACTTATATAGATTTACAGAAGAACCATACAAGACAGTAAAAAATATAAAATCAATATAATATCAAGTTTTTCGGCTTAGAGCATCAGCATTTTTATTGAGTTTCCCCGAACGATGAATAATTGTGAAATTGTATGGCTGAAGAGCCAGAGCCCAACGCATTAAGCGAGGATTATTACTGGCATTAGTTCGTAACCAAGTTAGAGGATTATGATCAGTTTGCACAATAAAGTCTTGCCCGTCTAGATAATAGTGAAGTTTCTTTATACCAAACACTATGCTGGCGCATTCCTTTTCAGTGGTGCAGTACTTTTTCTCTACCTCGGAGAATTTCTTGCTCAGAAATATAATGGGATGTTCTTCTCCGTTACTAGTGAGCTGTGTTAATACAACTCCCATACCATAATCAGATGCGTCGGTTTGTAGAATAAAGGGAAGAGTAAAATCGGGTGCATATAAAACTGGGTAACTTGTTAATTTCTCTTTTAATTCCGTGAAAGCCCTTTCGCTCTCAGCATTCCACAGAATATCACCCTTTACTGATTTTCCTTTTAAAAGATCCGTCAACGGAGCGGCGATTGCTGAGTACATCGGAATATAACGGCTATAGTAGCCCGCTAATCCCAGAAATGCTCTTATATCCGTTTTAGTCTTGGGTGTTGGGAAATCTCTTATAGCTTTGGTCTTAATTTCCGACGGTTTCCGGTACCCTTGGCCTACAACATGGCCCAAATAAAGGACATGTTTTTGAGCAAAACGACATTTTGAAGGTTTAATGGTCAATTTCGCTCTACTTATACGTTTCAGCACAATTTCCAGATGCTTGAGATGACATTCCCAGGTTTTTGAAAAAATAGCCACATCATCCAGGTAGGGAACTGCAAATTCTTCGCATCCATTTAATACCTCTTGCATCATCTTGGAAAAAAAATAAGGAGCGTTTTTTAAACCAAAACTTAACCGTAATGGCCTGTAAGTGCCGAAACTGGTTACAAATGCGGCATATCTTTGAGCATTAGGGCTTAAGGGTATTTGCCAATATCCCTTAGCTAAATCTATAACCGTGATATATTTTGCAGAAGCAACTTCTTCTACCCGTTCTTCTATATTGGGTAAGGGATAGAACTGGGTACGTGTGATTTCGTTTAATCGTCGGTAATCCACACAAGGTCGAGGGTCCTTATTTGGAGCTTCTACGAGAATCATAGGAGAAGTGTAGTCTGATTCCCCCACCTCAATAATTTTTAGGTCAAGCATTCGTTGAATTTCTCTTTTTAAAATTTCATTTTGTCGATGTGACATTCGATACGGCTTAGATCGTACCGGCTTATTACTGATAACTTCAATATCATGTTCTACGAGGTCTGTCATTCCCGGCTCGTTAGAAAAACTTTGCGAATATTTATTTAATAACCTCTGCAATTGATCTCTTTGAGTAGGTTCTAATAATTCTTCCAAATTGCTACTTTTAATAACCTCAGAATAATCGTAAACGTTTGGATTTGTATCAATATTAGGAAAATCTATTTCAGTCTCAATCTGGTCAGAACCCTCTTCGCTACAAGACAGGTAATTAATTACCTCAGGTCTTTTATAATATGGCTTTAACATATTGATATGATAAATTTGGGATCTTTCTTTTTTCCCCGGTAAGGATACGATATAATTTGTTTCGGATACTTTATTTTCAACTTTGCCCGGTCCTGTCCATTGAACCGAAAGTTTATTTGCCTTAGAAGTGGCCAAAATTAAAACCAGATCACCTTCTTTAAATTCTCTTTTTATGGCATTTTTATCATACCATTTTTTTCTCCTGAGTTGTTGATCTTGCATTTTCTCAACTGCCAACTCTTGACACTTTTTTAAGCGATTTATGAGTCTAAAAACATACTCGGTTACTGGTTGTTCCTCCTCTGGTGAATCCGTCCAATGTTCGTATAACAACGTTTCTGGAGTACGCAAATTTTTTCCGTGGACAAGTTCCGCAGGTGTGAAACCCGTGCTTTCATGCGTCACAGTTCTTAAAGCAAGAAGAGCCGCCGGTAGCACCTGTTCCCAATCAGAATCAGCCTCCAAACATAAAACTCGTAATATTCTTTTTATAGTACGATGAAATCTCTCCACTGGATTAGACTGAGGGTGGTGTACCGAACTATGACTAACTTTGATACCGAAACGTTCAAAAAATTCTGTGGTCAGATTGCTCATAAATGAAGTTCCTTGATCGCACTGAATCTCTTTAGGGAATCCCATTCTGCTGAAAAGATTTAACAACGCATCCACTATTGTAACCGAAGTTATATCTTCGATTGGAAGAGCCTCTGGATATTTTGATGCTACACATATAGCAGTTAGTATATATTTGTTTCCTTTAGATGTGGTTGGCAAGGGTCCACAAGTATCTATGTTTATTTTTGAAAATACTTCCGATATCACTGGGACTAATTTCAGAGGCGCTTTTTTTCTATCGTTAGATTTCCCCACTCTTTGGCAAGGATCACAAGTTCGAATATAAGTTTCCATATCTTGATAACATTTGGGCCAAAAAAAATATCTAGCTAGATTATCTTTGGATTTAGTTACGCCCAAATGTCCGGACACTTGTTCATGACATAAACTCAATATCTTTTCCCGACAAGTTTCAGGAATGACCAATAATTTCCGTACATTTCCTAAACGATCTTCTTGACACTTATACAGCAGCCCCTTTTCTATCTTGTAAATATTTGTCGAAGAGTTATTTTGAGAGTCTCTTGTCGCTATGTCAAAAAGCGGCTTTAAATCTTCACTCTGTTGCTGTAATTGAAGGAATCTAGTCTTGCTTATTGAAAGTAGAGGAGGTAGGTCATTGAACTCCGAAACGGGCAAGAGCGATTTTACGTCTTCCTTTTCTTCCTGTTTCGTCCCCTGGGAAGTATAATCGTTCGCATCTCCCTTGCAGACCGTTTACACCTGGGCTCTAAAAATGAGTTTCTTTAAGTTAGTCCGAAACATGAAGTCTCTAATAATAACCAGCTGGTTGTTTTCTTAATGATTCATTTGCTGTTACAGTTTGTCACAGTGTTTAAACAATAGATAACAGTACAGCAAATTCTTTTGCTTCTAAAATTGATTTATTTATTCTTAATATTACCAATGTTGCTGTTACACTCCTATAAAAGGATACATCCCTGACCAGGGCTGAGTTCATTCATGAGATTAAAATACTATGATCAAATATTAAACATCGAAAACCTTCAGTTCCTACCGATTTTAGAACAAGGGCAAGCTTATTAGCAACTCTAGCAAGCACGATGAAGGAAAAAAATCCTTTTTTTTAATATAAAATAGGTGAGAAAATAATTACCTATTACGATATTAATAAAAAAGGTTACTTTCTTCTATTGTCTTATAATTTTTTTTTAAAATCATAGCAAAAATGTTTGTTCTTTAAAATAATCTCCACACATTAAGAAACAATTTTTTTCTTATATTGCATTTTTCTTTTGCTATGGAAAAGTACACAAAAGAGGGATGCCTTCGTGAAGGGTTTTCTAAAGAAACTGCTCCGTATTCTCGTTACACATAGGAAAACCTATAAAACGCCCCTGCAGCCAGCCTGTTTGCTGAGATTCGAAACCGGTTCGAACTACCAGGGTTCAGCGACATTCCCGCTCTGTCACGGGTCTGCCTTTTTTCTTCAAAGGATTTTCGGCAAATATTTCCCCTTATGTATTATTTTTCACACAGTGTAAATACTTAATATTCTTATTTTTCTAATGCATTTCTAAAACTTACGTAATTAGCAAATTTCATTAAACGTTTTGTTTTTATGATCTTTATTATCTCTTTTGACTACTACATTTTATGTCTTTGTTTCTAAGAAAAGTGCTGTCCAAGGCGATGCTTATGTTGGAAAAACTAAGAAACATAGTTCCTCTCAAAGCAATTAAGTGATGAGCATATTTTTATGAATATAAAAAAAGAATAAAGGAAATCTGCAGAAGATCAGTGCGAAAAACAATTATTTTGTAAAGAAAGTCAATATTTATTAAATGATAGCATGAACAGAAATTGCTCACAAATATCTGCGTGTGATGAAGTTATTGTTAGACAACAAAGAAATGTAGATAAAAGTTGCTAGTTGGGCAAATATTATAGTTTTATACAAAATTCTAAATATTATTCTCATGACGTAATTTTGAAAGTCACTGCTATTACATTTTTTTTTTCAACAGATAATTACTATTTTCTGTCTTAAAATATCTATTTTCTCTCAAAGGTTGTAGGGTTTCGAATTATTTTAGCTCTCTGTTTTATACTCTTAATGCTATCATAGTATTTGAAACTGTAACGGAAAAAAAAAAGAAATTGAAAATAGGTGCATTACATTTACTTTTCAATCTTATACTTTCGTAAGCAGAAATGTTTTCGTACAACTTTTCCTAAAATCTTTCCTGATCATTACAGAAGCTATGCTGTTAAAAATGGTTTACTGGGCCTGATTTACTTTGCATTATCCTTTCAATGAAAGCCGCAGCCCCAAAATATATCTACTTAACGTTTTAAAACTGTTACGAATTTGAATGTTTTTAGAATTATGTGAATAAACCGAAACTCTTTTACGAATATGATTACTTATATATGGGTAAGCATTTTTGTTTTGAATGAAAATATTTTGTAAAAGCCACGAGTATGACATTTTTTTTCTGATAGTTTAATTTTTAAAATTCGAAGCCCGTCAAGAGGAAAAGTACAATTAGCTTTCGAAAACTGCAAATGGTTATTTCTTTTTATTAAATGTTAACTTGTAAAAGATGAAAGTTTGTAATTGATTTGTAATCAACCATCAGTATATCACTTGTAAAAGAGTATCGATCACACGGGAGAATAGCTATTGTTTATCTTATGAAAACATATTATATTTCAATGTTTACAGATGTCGAAATGTTAATATTTGGAAATCGATAAACTATCTGGAAATGCTTCTCTCTGTATAGTAGTGGGTGATGGAAGGATCTTGTAGTGTGTAATTATAGCTTTTAACAGGGAGGGAAAGCGACTGCCCTCCATTGGCTTTGGACATTGTTTGTTTTCAGGGCTAAGGAAGAGAGCTAGTCTGTCGCTATATGTATATTGTGTTGTACGCACTGCCGTTATTCTTATTTCATACACCGTGAATGAGTGATTACCCCTTTACACACCTGGTTGACCGGGCCATTAGGCAAAGGCCATGAAAGCGGCATATGGTCTGAAAGCAGTGAGAACAGTGCTGAAAACATGCGTTTTCGCCTATTTCTAATTATTGATAGATTATTATTTTTATTAGTAGCAGCACTACAAAAAATGCAGATCTTTATTCATTATCTGAAGGCATTTTTACTGTCTGAATTAATGGAAAATACTGGACAATCCAGAAATCTAAACTGAATTTAAGGAAATATATCCAATCCATACGTCGCTTTTTTTTTGTGGCTTTTATAGCGAAATTCTGGTATTCAGTATTTTTTCGGTTCTTTGTAATATCTCCCGAATTGAAGTAACATGACTCTTTTTTGTGCATTATGTTTTTTCGATAATTTTGCTTAAAAAGCAGAAAAGTAATTAAAAACTGATAAGTCTAACAAGTGAAAAAAATAGTCTCTTTTCCCATTTCAAAGTTCGTTTGCTAAACGTGTACTATTATATTTTTTTATATGTGTAACTAACTGACATTTTGAATGACGATCGTTGTAAATTTCTGCACTTAGTTGCTTCATAAGCTACTGAATTTCTTTTTATTCAAATACGTCAATTTTAGTTGCGTAGGCATGGTGTGAGGAAAGTAGGAGAAACAGAACTAGAAATATTGTACATTCAAGCAGTGCACTAAAATAATACTTTCGCATTAAAAAAAAATCTCCCTTTTTTCCCTCCCCTTCGTCCTTCAAAGGAGTCTTCCCGGAAAGGAATCCGTGATGTTAACAAAAGGTAAGACACCCCAGAAGCCATTTTAATGGTTTAAAACTATTAGAGTCGCCCAAAACGGAGCTGAAATACGTGGAATGTATTCCGATACTATAAAGCCGCTTCTTGAAACACTTAAGATGGCAATCTATTCCAGGTAAAAGGAAAATGGTAAATTCTGGTATGGCTTAGGACTGCTTATAAAATTCAATCGTGATTATCAATTAAGCAAGAAAAAATTTTATTCTCTAGTAGTAATAATAATAACCGCATAATAAGTGCAATAATTTTTTCATTTCAATAACAATTTTCTGATATACGATAATAGATATAAAAAAAGAACATGTCAATAAATTTATTCTATAACCTGGCATATTTTTCTCACAATAAGCTTCATTTTTACTTTAAAATATAATATCTCAAATTTAAAATATAAAAAATAAGATTTTGATGAAAGAGAACTAAAATATCACCTAGTAGGTTGTATAAACTTATGTCCATGTTCCATAGTTATTCCATTGATCAGTCAATTATTCCTTTTCTATTTTATTAACTAACATAATAATAAAAAATTAACAAAGAAAGCTTATAATATATGTCATCGTGATGGAACACAACCACCATCACGTCATCAGAAACATAACTAACTGAACTGTATTTTACCCCATCGGAGAGGGAAGGAGGAAGATAAAATCCCTCGTTAGGGAAAACAGCCTAAAGTCGGAACATCCTCCCGCCCCGATGAAGATATTTATCCAAAACATTCACCAAAAAATACAATTTAACAATATATAATACTAATACAACAATACAACTCAATGACATAATGAATACAACTGAATATAGCAATAATGAGTTAATAAATGAACAATTCAAATTTACATTAATAGACTTTTACAACAACAAAACTAAATTTAAATCTTGTAAATCTAAAGTACCTGTAAGCATGGTATTTTTATTGCTTAAGTTCAAGGTGGTATGGTATATCAGTTGAATGGGCCTTTTAATTTTACCTGCAGATGTCTGCAGCGTTACACTTCTTACCTTCTGGTCACGGCCCTTATGCACTTCTATGATTCTTCCTAGTTTCCACATTTGCCGTGGTACCTTGTCTTCACCTATAAGAACCAGGGGTGTTTGTGCTCCGGGGAAACATCGGAATTCCGGGGATTTTGAACTTCGATACCCGGAAATTCCGGGGATCCTCGTTCAAAAGGCAGTAGGAAAAATAATGAATTATTTATTTTGATCTGGGTAATTTTGTTTGCTTTGAAAGCAGAAAACGCAAGGTCAGTGTGTGTGGTGAAAACTTTTCCTTTCTTTCTCCAAAGGCAGTGATAATGCGTGAAAAGGGGGGAAAACTTCTTTTTTGTTCTTTCCTTATTGCGAGTTATAACCCATTTCCCGGGTTCTCGGACATTCTCTTCTGGATTCTTTTCGGCAAGTAGGCGCAGCAGAAAAAAAAGGGAGAGAACTTCGTTCGACCAGATGTGCGATCGCGTGACTCTGGGTTCAAAGGTCTTATCTCTCCTGGCGTAGAGCCAATAAGTAAAGAAGGGGGATTTTTCGCCATATTAGCTATTTGTCATTGATCGCTTCGCAACTTTTTTTTCTCCGCTGTGTAAAATTTTTGTTTCATTTATTGATCCACGTGTAAATTTTTCGTTTCGTTTATTGAAATATTTTTTTATTTATGTATGCAAGAGAATTTCACTATGAAATTTCTCAATATAAATAGTGATATTATACAATTAGAAGAAGGTGTCCGGAATGCATTAAGGAGGAATTGGATTGAACGGAGAGATGGTAATGGGGATACCATCGGCACATGGTGCAAGAAAATAAATGTTGCTGGACAAGCATATTGTGTTTTTTGTAACTCGCTGCTGAAGTATGGTGGAGAAGGATTCAAAGCTTTCACAAATCATTCTAAAACTGTGACGCACATAAAATATTCAAAGTGCATTAGACATTCAATGACTTTAAGTAATTATGCTAATTCAAAAAATACTGATGACTTACTGGAGACTGATGCTCGGCCATTGGATATAGTGACAAGAAAAGCACGCCAAGAGGTATTATTAACTTCGTTTATCGCCGAGAATTCTCTTTCTTTCAATGTAGCTCCCAATTTAATTGAACTCTGCAAACAGTTGAGCCGCGATCAGACGGCACTAAACTCGTTGGAAATGTCCAGGACTACTGCATGTTATAAGATGAAATATGGGCTCGCAAAAACTATAAGGAAAATATCATTAAAACATTAAAGGAGGCTCCATTTTCTCCAAATTTGGATGAAAGTACTAGCAATGTTCAAGAAAGTATACTGGTAATATTGGTGCAGTTTTATGACAACAATCAAAATGAAGTTGTAGTTCATCATTTTGCATCTCTAAAGATGGAATCTTGCAATTCAAAAGCTGTTTTTAAAGCAGTAGTTAATACTAATGAAGATAATAATATTCCATGGGCAAACTTAATTAGTGTATTAATGGATTCATGTAACACCATGCGTGGAAAAAAAGGGTGTTGAAACCAGACTACGATCAAACAAAGCACCCCACTTATTAGATATTGATGGTGACACATGTCTAGTAACTGTGAAAAAAATTTGCTTCATGTTTTGATAGATACTTAGAAGATTTGTTTGACGACATCTATTTTGATATAAAAAGCTGCAGTAAAAGAGAAAATTTTTTCAAAATCTGTGAATCCCTTGCCATTAAAAAACTTAAGCCCTTGAAGAGACCAGACCATAGGTGGGTGTACATTTTATGTGTTTTAGAAAGAATCAACTTGGATAAAACTGATAAAGGGGATTATTTTTCTTATGTTGAAACTGTATACAATAAAAGAAATATTTCTGCAGCTCAGAAAAAAATTGTTGAAGGGTTGTATTCTTGCTTGCATTCCCAACAGCTCACAAAGGATGCTTTACCTCGAAAAAAAAAGAATACTAAATGGGTTATTTGTTATGCAAAACAAAACTTTATTGCATATGGCATTATATTCAGCAGTATTACCAGAGTTCAACACATATATTAAATTATTTAAAACAAAAAAGAACCAATGCTTCATTTAATACATTCCAGTATTTATAAATTGATGGCAAAATTTTTCTCTTTTTTTATGAAGCCAGAAAATATAGAGTGCACATCTTATAATGATTTATTAAAGGTTGATGTCACAAATCCAGAATTCTATCTACCTAGCAAAGTAATATTTATTGGTGCAGAAGCTTCCACTCTCATGAAGAAATTATCAAAAAGTCATCCAATAGCAAAAGAATTCCAAATTTCTCTGATGAAAGCTTATACTAATACAGCACAGCATATGAAACAGAAATTACTCCTTAAAAATTCATATCTAATTAGTTTTACAGCATTAAATCCAGAGCTAAGAGGTAAAACCAGTACAATATTAGCTTTTGAAAAATTATCATCTTTTATGTCCCAAATTTTTAGTGATAATGAAAGTCAAAAGTAGAAGCTGAAATAAGGTTATACCAGGATGATATTGATATCACCAAAGAAATGCTCTACACATCTGATGAAAGCGGAAATCATGTCAAGTGTACAATTGATAAATATTGGTCTAAAGTTTTTAATTTAAAAGATGATTTCACAAATGATTATAAGTATCCTACATTGGCTAAATTGGTCAAAGCCTGCCTTAGCTGCTTCCATGGCCCATTAGTGGAAAGTGCATTCAACTTAATGGATG
Source organism: Stegodyphus mimosarum (assembly GCA_000611955.2). Lineage (NCBI taxonomy): Eukaryota > Metazoa > Arthropoda > Arachnida > Araneae > Eresidae > Stegodyphus > Stegodyphus mimosarum. Next base: position 11,275 of record KL820923.1, read on the forward strand.
CACTTGTCACTGACTATAGAACCTCTCTTAAGATTGATTCCCTAGATGCAATGTGATCCAATTCACAAAAATCTCTTACTGAATATGAACAGAAGTTGAAAAACATATCAAGAGGACTTAAAAACATGTATTTCAGATGAGTCACCTATAAAAGTCTCTGAAAAACCTTCTACATTAGCAGAAAAGCAAATAGCTTCTACCTCTGCATGTGCAGTTCTCGAGGAAATTTCTTCAACTGTATGAGGAAAATAAAAGTCAACCTTTCTGCAATTATGAAGTTTACCACAAAAGAAAAAAAGCTCACAAACATCAGAAAATAAAAAAAGCAGCCGGAATTAGATAATTTTTTTTAAAGAATTAATTCAGGTAATTTAAAATATTTACATAAAATGTAGTAGTTTATATGTTTGAAAATTTATGGTTATTAATTTTGCAAAAAAAGTAATTCGTTGAACTTTTATAATTAGGTCATTCAATACTTTATAATTGTAATTTTTTATTTCTCCCCCCTTCTCGAAACTCCAAAATGTCGGTAGTAAGTCCGTAGAAGTTTCAGAGGATTTTTTGGGGTCCTTCTAGATTAAATTCAACATTAGGAATAGTAGGAGTAATCAAATTATAACTTTTGAGTTTTAGAAGATATTCTCCTTTCCATCGTTTCCAGAATGCATTTAAGAGTTTTTCACGGTACAAAAATTGTCTAACTAGATTGTTTCTATCAATATCATTTAGCTTACTAGAGCCAGCCCAATGGGGTAAGGCGGTAGACCTTCTACCAGTCAAAAAATTGGAAGGAGAGAGAGGAAAGTTTTCATCTAGTTCATTATAAACGTATGTTATAGGCCTCGAATTTAAGATTGACTCTGTTTCTGCCAAAATGGTTAGTAATTCCTCAAATTTCAATAGAGCCCTCCCCAAAATTTTCCTTAAAATGGCCTTTGTCATTTTTACTATCCTCTCCCAGTAACCCCCCCCCCACCAAGCTGCAATGAACTTCCACTTAATACCCTTTTTTCCAAAAAATTCTAGTAATGGTTCCTTTTGAAGGTTACTGTACAGAGTTTTTAGTTCAAGTTCAGCTCTTTTAAATGTTTTTGCATTATCGGATTGAACGATTCGGCGTATACCTCTTCTTGATATAAACGTCTGAATGCTAACAGAAAGTCATCCGTACTCAAGCTGGATACTGCCTCTAGATGGAGTGCGCGCTTAACCTCGCAAGTAAACAAGGCGATATACACTTTCTTTTTATCGTTGGTATACAGAGGCCCGGCAAAGTCCACACCTACGATTTCAAATGAGTTCCCTTCATGAATTCAGTCAATCGGAAGCGGAGCAGTTATTTGAATGCCCCGTTTGGCTTTGTACAGTCTACATACGTAGCACTTGTTGAGGCAAGTCTTTACAGCTTGTCTGCCACGAAGAATCCAATACCTTTCCCTCAGCTGCGTAAGAGTATCAGAGACTCCAGAATGAAACACATTTTCGTGTTCATTCATAATCACAAGATCGGTGAATTTAGATTTAAACGGTAAAATCATTGAGTGTTTTTCGTAGAACTGGAATCTGGAATTCTGAAATCTGCCTCCAAGACAAATAAGTCCATCAGCATCTAGACTTGGGTTTAAGTTGAAAATTTTTGATTCAGGACTGATGGTTATCTTTCTTTTCAATTGACTATATTCCTTTTCGAATTCTAGTTGTTGTGTTATATGCGCCCAATATTTTTCAGCATTTATTAGCTCTTAGAATACCTGCTCTCTTTTCTGAATTAAACTTACTAGATTTGCAGTTGTTCACGAATCTAAGAACATATGCTGTAATTCTCACTACTTTTCTTAAATTGTTAAATTTTGTTAAATCAAAAATAGGTTCCATCGGTTTTTCGCATGTCTGCAAGAGGACAGGAGTTTTCCCCTTTTCTATTTGAACTTCTTCTGTGTCGAATTCTCCCTTATCGTTATTCTCTGTAATCTCATTTTCCATTAACCAAGATGGCCCCGAAATCCAAGCTTTATCATTTATTAATGTGCTGATATTCATTCCTCTGGTCAGTTTGTCTGCTGGGTTTGTTTTCGCGCTACAGTGATGCCAGTTCATAGGATTGGGTTTTTCCTCGATTTCACAAACCCTATTCTTTATAAAAGGTTTCCAGTCCTTAGCGAATCCTTTGATCCAATGTAGACAAATATTAGAATCCGTCCACAAAAAAATATTATTTTCTTTTATCATCGGGAAAGTCTTAGTTAGATACGAACATAGTCTAGCTGCTATCAATGTTCCAAGCAGCTCTAGTCTGGGCAAACTAATTTCTTTTAGAGGAGCTAAACGTGATTTGGCTATTACAAAACTAGTTTTAACATCATCTCCACGTTTTATTCTAAAATAAGCCACAGCTCTGTACACTTTTGAGCTCGCATCCGAAAATAGATGTAACTCCATTTCGGAAATCATTCCCTGACAGTACTTTCTAGGTATTATAACACCTTGAATGAAATGGGCTTCAGATACCCATTCTTCAAATCTTTCATTGAACTCTTTTGAAAGAGGTTCATCCCAAGAAATTCCCTTTGCCCATAGCTCCTGCATCATAAGTTTCATTTTTATTATGAAGGGAAGGGAGCTAAAAGGCCCAGTGGATCGAAGATCATACCACACGTACTTAAGATTGTTCTTTTGGTAGGAACAGTTCCTTTGCTTTGTTCAAGATTATTCAACGCAACTTTTAAGATGTCTTGATCATTATCCCAAACCAGTCCAAGCACCTTTAATGGTACGTCTTCTTCATTAGGTATTTTGCGACATTCAAGGCTGCGAGAGTTCCAAATTTCGCGCAATTCTAGAGAATTAGTAACCCATTGACGTAAGTTCATGCTCGCGTCTCTCATGATTTTAGTGGCGTCGTGAGAAATTGAGGTCGCATCTTCAATAGTTTCCGCGCTGTTGATTAGATCGTCCACGTAAAGATCTCGTAACACACCACAAGCACTTTATGTGTATCTTCATAATTTTTTATATGAAATTTTATGGTTGCAGCCAACAGGAATGGACAGCATTTTACCCCAAAGGGGACACGTTTCATTCTTAAGACTCTGATGCGACAGTCACTCAAATCGAGATCAGTCCCACATTCTTTTCCCCACAAAAATTACAAAAATTTACGGTCTTCCTCCGCTATGCTAATTTCTAAAAATGCTCTCTGAATGTCTGCGCAAAATGCTATGGGGTGAGATCGAAAACTCAAGATAATTCTAAGTAAGTCGGGTTGAGATTGGAATAGTCTAAATACTCATTAAGAGAAAGCTCATTTTTTGCCTTAGAGGAGGCATCATAACAAATTCTAACTTTAGTAGTTTCCTTTAATTCCCTAACTACAGCATGGTGTGGCATGAAATATCCTTCGCTTTTATTACCCGAATTTTGCCCAACCTCTTCGATAATGTTGTCATTTAATTGCTCTTTTAGAATATCCTTATATCTTAAATATAATCTCTTATTTCGTCTGAATATATTATTTAAGCCGAACAAACGTCTTTTTGCTACATCATAATTATTACTTATTTCATTATGATCCTGTCTCCATAATAATCGAGTTTCGTATCTACCATTCTTATATTTAATGTTTTGTTCAAACGTTTCTACGATCTCCCTATCTGGTTTTGATATTTCCGGTTCTGAAATTCCAATTGCTTCCAAATCCCATAGACATTTAACCCTGCCATTTATTTCTTCCCTTAAAACACTTAAATGGGAAACGTGTACCTTTTCACAATTAAATTCACTCTCCGTACCCTGGATAACATATCTAAAAATACTGTCACTTACCATTAATCTTTAACACTTCCCAAATAAAGTCTGAGCCAATTAACAGATGTATTTCTGTTGAGTTTCCAACGTCAGCTAGTTTTATTTGCTTTTGATGCGCTAATTTTCTAATGCATTTTGAAAGCACCTGAATCTGACCCTTCGTAATATGATCAATTACGATCGCCCTGACTTTAATAGTTTTATGTGCTTCGGAAATGTTCTGCAGTTCAATCTCCACTACATCATAAATCTGCTTTTCTGATGTTTTATTTCCAAACGCATAAATTATAAGCGTTTCCCGTTTCAGTACCGGTAGACGTAACATTTCGACTATTTTGCGCCTGACGAAAGTTCGAGTGGCGCCTCCATCAATCAGACGATGTATCTGAACTTTACTCCCATTCAGTCTGGAATTTGTGACAGCAGTGAAAGTTTGCAAATAAGCTGTTGATTCCGAGTTATTTTCTACTATTTTATTTTCATTGCAAAGTAGGGATAGTGAATGGGTATTTTCGGAAAGAGTTTCAGATGTAGAATTTTGATCGAGGGAAGAATTTAATTTCTCTTGTTCACAAATTAAATAATAATAGGGTTGTGAAATGGTGCAAATTTTACATTGCTGATTATTCTTTTGAAAGCAGTTCTTTGAGATGTGTCTTTTGCCCATACAAAAAAAACCATCTTCCTTGACTTAATAACGATTTTTTCCTTTCACTAACACTTAAAGGGAAATTTTGGTTTTGGTGCAATTTTGAACAAAAAATGCAGTTTCGATTTTCAACAGTTGAAATAAGTGCCGAAGTAGTAGGAACATTTCTTTTAGGAGGATATGGGTATTTAAATTTTGAATAATTATAATTATTTACCGGCTTACGGGTTACGTTTTCAGAAACAGTGTTTCTCTGATTTCCTAGCAAAAGTCATGTTTCACGACATTCAATTTCTTTTCGTAAAAATTCTATCAAATCCTTAACATCAAATAATTCCTTTGTTTTCCGTTGCCTATTATATAACAAATTTAATTCTTCGGGAAGTTTTTGTAAAATTATCGGTGTGAGGAGACTGCTGTACGTATCAGCAGCCACACCTAAGGATTCTAGAGATCTAACCTGTATTTCAATAGCGTCATACATTTTTTTTAAAGCAGCTGCATTATGTAGAGTTTTAACGGAATCTACTAATAACAATTTATTCATATGGCAAGAAATAATTAAATCTGTTCTCCCGAAACGCTCTTTTAGCAATGAAATACAAGAGTCATAGTTCTTCTCAGTTATAGCAAACCCTGACACAGCAGCTAAAGCAGTTCCATTTAAATAAGTTTTTAAATATGTAAACTTTTCAATATTGCTAAGAGAATCGTTGGAGTGTATCACAACTTCATAAGAATTCCAAAAATCTAATCAATCGTTACAATCTCCACTAAATGTGGAAATAT
>KK120369.1:0-21003 GCA_000611955.2 Stegodyphus mimosarum
TTGTTTTATTATCTATTTCATATTTTGTAAAGCTTTAACGAATTTTTGATGAACAAACTCAAAAACGATTTAAAAACGAGCAATGGCAACACTCTACGGGGGAAAAAATCTTTTTATCTAAAGCGGTGGAACTGTGTATCGGAAGTTTTAAAGATGTACTCATTTTAAAATTATTCTGCGATACTGCTGTTAAACTGAATTTTATAGTTTAAGTGAAAAGAACATGATATTTAATAAATAAATGTAAGACAAAAAACGTTAAAAATGCTCCTTTGGACGTAATTCAAAATCTTTCAAATCTTCATCTTTCAAATTTTTTACTTTATTAGTCCAAAGGGATTTAGTCCCGAAGGACTATTACTTTCGTTTGGGCGTTTTGCGTTGAATCATTAAAACGTTGAATCACTTTTCAAATTGTTGCCACTAAATGTTATCGCTCTGCATTAAATTTTAAAAAATGAAAAACCTGCATAAATGTATGCATGTTTTTTTTGTTTGTTTTTTTTGACGTAGCTTTCTCTTCAAAAATCGTCTGTGTGCGTTGCACGGGAAAATAAAAAGGAATTTTAATTACAGTTCTAAATAAATAGCCAAATAAATGTGAAATTCGTAACAATATTCTCTAAAACTTTAACGAATTTTTCATTAACAAACTCAAAGATTTCAAAGCCAGCAATACCAACGTTGTACAGAAAAACATTTTTATCTCCAGCGCGTGAGAGCGTGTACCGAAATTTCTAAAGATATGCTCAATTTAAAATTATTTTGCGATATTGCTGTTGAACTGAATTTAGAAATTTCTAAAGATATGCTCAATTTAAAATTATTTTGCGATATTGCTGTTGAACTGAATTTTATGGTTTAAGTGCGAAGAACATGGTATTTAACAAATAAAGGTAACACACAAAATGTTAAATAAACGTCCCTTTGGACGTAATTTAAAATCTGAAACATTTCAGATTTTTCTAATCTTTTATTTATTTATTTATTTATTAGTCCAAAGGGGCTTTATCCCTGAAGGACTATTTTTTCGTTTTGCGATTTTGCGTCGGAAACATTAAAAGTCTGTATCACTTTTCAAACTGTTGCCACAAAATATTGCAGCCCTGTATTATATTTAAAAAAATTAAATAATGAAGAATGTGTATAAATGTATGTATGTTTCTCGCATTGTGAAAAATCGACGGTACCCAATACCGTAATCCTGCTGCGAATATAGGCATCTGGAAGCCCAAATTTGAAATTTGTTTTATTAACGATTTAATATTTTGTAAAACTTTAACGAATTTTTGATTAACAAACTCAAGGATTTCAAAGCGGGCAGTGACAACGTTGTACAGAAAAAAAACATTTTATCTGCAGCGCGTGAGACTGTGTGTAGGAAATTCTAAAGATATGCTCAGTTTAAAATTATTTTGCGATATTGTTCTTTAACTGAATTTTATGGTTTAAATGTGAAGAACATGATATTCATTAAATAAAAGTAACATACAAAATGTTTAAAAAACGCCCCTTTGGACGTAATTTAAAATCTGAAGCCTTTCAGATTTTTATTTTATTTTATTTTTACTTATTTATTTATTTATTTTTGTGTTTTGTGCGTATTTTCTTCTACTTCTTTTAAAAATTGATTTAAAACTTTAGAACTAAGAAATGAATAAAGAATACTTCACAAGTACTAAGCGCAAGAAGGTTATCTTAACATTAAAACGAAAACTATATAGAATCTAACTCGCTTTGGCCGCGTAAACTAATCTAGATCCCACTAAAGAACCTTGCAACTTCTCGCACAGGAGTCAAATAAGGGAGATGAAGGATGAAAATAATCCTTTATTTCAACTATGAACAGAAGGGCATGTATTTTTTGCTTTACAATAATACCGACAACTTGGGGTGGAACTTAAGCGTTGTTGCACAAATCAAATTCCAGTCTAAAAAGAGTAGTGCTGTACTAGCACTTTAAGTTGCCGCTGTCTAGGGTGACTTGACAAAACTTACCCGGCGTGTCAACAACTCCGCGTAACAGCAAGATCAGAAACGAAACGTGCACTGGCTAGCGAAAAACACGCTCTGAATAAACTTCAAAATTCACCCGTTTAAATACTCACTTCGCTTAACATTAAATTTACATGTTGGCGAGGAAATGAGAGGGAATTTGAGGAGTTCAGGAAAGCTAACAAAAATTTAATTCATAGGTTAATTGAATTAAGGGAACCCTACAACTATTATTAATTTATTAAATCGAAAGATTTAAACATATCGAGGACACACACACACACACAAAAAAAAAAAAAAAAAAAGAGAGAGAAAAGAAAAGGAGTCTGAAAGCTTTCAAATCTTTATTACACCTAAAGGGGCATTTTTTCATTTACACACATATACAAGTTTCGAGAGTATTAGGGCTAAGTATTTAAAAACAGCATATTTTTAGAATTTTCGATAGATATTCTAGCGAACTGGAGATAAAAATGTTTTATTCCATACAGTGTTGCCACAGCTGACTTTGAAATCGTTGAGTTTTTTTAAACACAAATTCGTTAAAATTTTACAAAATATGAAATAGATAATAAAACAAATTCAAAATTCAAAATTCCGGCTTCCAGGTGCCCATATTCGAATGGAGAACTATATTATTCAAAAGGTGGATGGTTCTAGGTACCGCTGTTTTTTCACAATGGGAGAAACATACACACATTCACGCAGATTCTTCTTTATTCAATTTTTTTTAAATATAACACAGGGCGATAATATTTGGTGGCAACAATTTGAAACTGATGCAGCGCTTTTAGTGATTCGACGTTAAAGGCCGTTTCGAGATTAATAGTCCTTTTGGGCTAACGCCTGTTTGGACTAAAAAAAAACTGGTGGAAATGTCTTTCACAAAAGGAAAGGAAATTCAACAGATTTAAAAAATCAGTTATTCTTAGGAGTTGGAGTATTAACTGATAGAGTAATGTTGCATGCGTACTGGTTCATAATGGATAGAATGCACAAGTCGTGAAAAAGTTAATTAAATTTATTCTTTTCACAATAAATGAAACAAAATGCTGAAATATTTCCTCAGAGATATTCGTACAATATCACAATTTCTCAAAAGTTAAACAGAACTCATTTCAAAAACAGAGAAACTAATTCTATCTCACAGCAAATTCGCTACAGCCAATAACAGCATTAAGTAAACAACAGTTCAATTAAAACAGCTACAACTGAGCTGAGGTGTTTCAATTCGGTTTTTATAAGCTTTTTAATTATTCACTAGAATATTCTGGTAAAATCTATAAATATCTCGATTTTCCTCAATGACAAAGGCAATTACAAGATATTTATTTATTAAATATTAAATGCACGCGCTCTTGTGTTTTTACTTTTCCGACATAGCTAAATGGTCTGCGTTGCATGGGAAAGTAAAACAATTTTAATCACAATTCTAAATTAATAGCTAAATAAATACGAAATCCGTAACAGTAAAAAGGATATTGTTTAATAATGACTAAAATTTTGTAGACCTAAACAAGGTCTAAATTATCTAGCTATAGCGAAATGACAACATACGTAGATTGAATAACTTAAAGAGTAAATATTACAGAAATTAAAGATATGAAAAATTAGTTGCTATTTTAATTACACCTGAATTATTATTATTCTGTTTCGTTTTCGTTCTCTGAATGTTTAGTTTTAATTAAGATATTGTTTTCAAGTATGTTTTTGAATTCTCTTTGTAAAAATCTTGAAGATATTTGATTAATTATTTTAGGTATATTTTAGTGATAAACCGATTATCTTTATTGATAAAGAAAGGTATAATGAAGAAATATAAAAGAGCTCCTGTTCACCTAACCAAAAGCTTTTTTAAGGTAAACTATATAGTACAGTAGGAATTAGCCATTATGAATAAAGTAAAGATTGTGTTGTCCGGAATGGCAACATCAGAAAGAAAATAACATTGGTTATTCAAAAAATAGAGACAGAGCAGGTGTTATCAGCGAACAGAGGCAGATGTTGAGCGCTTCTTATCGTAATTGTAATTCATCGTGATTCTAATTAATCTTTTGTCGGTTAATTTCCTTTGTTATATTAATAAAACATGTTGTTCGTTTTGCAAGAAAGTCTGGATAAATCTTTTATCATTTAGTGTATCTATGATCTCTTCGGCTCATCCACCAAAGGGGGAATAAAACTATTTGTCTGTTAGCCGATGTTCTCAAAGAAGAAAGTTTTTACTCGTACAGTCTTGTAAAACATCCATTACCAGTCATGATCTGAAGTGTGCTAAACATTAAAGATCTAGGAAGGGAGTATATTGTAGAAGCAATCATAAGACAACACTATATTAGTCTTTTAAAAACATGAGATTCAGAATCTGAGATCGGCCATTTTGAAAAAAATTTTCCTTTCATGCATGGCAGTGCACTCGGAAAGTACGAAGCGGAAAATATTTCTAAACTTCTGTCTAAAAATAGCTCAAACATATCTGCTTAGTCAGGACAATAATTTGGATATGAATCTAATGAAAAATTTAAGGTCTATTATGAAAACGAAAATTGAAGCCAAACAGAATAACCAAAAGAGTGGAATAACCAAACCTAACCAGAATAACCAAACGTAATAACCAACAAAATTGTTCCATGGAGTATTTTAAAAGAAAAATTTCTTCATTTAATAGATACTTAAACATATGAAAGTGCTCAGAAAGCCTCTAACTATTGTCAATAAATTGAATTTTTTGTATAAACTAAATTTAATAATTTGAAAAGCATTCCGCTTCAGAATAAAGTTTTTTCTAGTTACTATGACGAGAAAAGACAAAAGTTGAACTTCTTGTGATCTTGTGATCTTCAATCTACGACTAATATCGACTTCTATGAGTCTTGATTAGTAAATCAAACTGATCGCCATAGGCCGATAGCGGTAGTAATTAAGAAATGATGCCCTCTGGCATTAACACCCGGAGGCGAGAAGGATAAGCATAATCAGATTAGCAATATTAAACTGGCATTGTTACATCAATAGCATTTGAACTTGAACTCAGGCAATAATCTTTAGAGTTGCAAGAAGCAGGAAATCATTCTGTTAATGCATGGCATACTACGGTAATTTTATGCCCGACATGGCATAAATCAGCAGTTTTAAGGCAAAGAAATTTCAGCAAAATTAGGCAGGATGTTCGTTTAAACTTAATTAACAATTAGTATACAAAATCAAATCGTTCTTAATCATGAGTTGATAGCAACTACATCATTGACATCGTAGCTCAGAGTGAGCTAAAGTTTTCACCGAAGGGCACATACGAACACTGCAAAGGTTGTGCTCCAAGCAGTACTCATACATACGAGAATTTTTTTAATGGCGACTAAAAGCGTGTGGGGAAATAAATGTTATTCATTTTTTCCACTCGTACTGATGTTTTTGAATTGCTTTAAATTAATGCTTAGGTTTATGTAACGTGTAATAATCGATTAACTTAACCGTATTATTTCATTTATTGATTTGTCTGATAAAATATAGATGATTATACGTGCAGTAAATCGATAAAATATTTGTGTTTTCAAAACATTCTCTCTTTCTGAACACTTTATTTTTCTAAAATAGGGAAATATTTTAATTTATTATTATTATTATTTTTAACCAAAATGCACGTAAAGCTCGCACTTGTTATTTTAAAACTAACAAATAATACACTTAAGTGTTATGTTATAAGCCATTCAACCTTGAACTATTATTAATTCGCCAGTCGAACCATAACCTTTGGTTAATAACTAGATATTTTCCTCAAATTTAATGCCTAACCTGAGCCTGTGCCCTATGTATACCGAAAAACAATATAATATTTTGTAGAAGCGTAGTCAGGTAGTGACTATTTATAATGTATTAGAGTATTTTAAGCTAGGCACTGTATTCTTTTATTATTATGAGTATATATTGTATTCTATACAGTGGCTCTTAAAAGTGTTCACACAGTTATGAGTTTCAATCAAATATTACTTTGTTCATTAATAAAAATTAAGATTTGAGGATGAGCATTCTTAATAATATTTTGTAAATTTCTCTCAGCAAAACCACATTTATTATTTTATGAATTTAGTGAAACTTTTTTATTTTGTAAAATCAATAATCAAAAAGAAAAGTTACTTTACACAACTCTTTGTACACTTCAAAGAAACCTGCACATATTAGTAGTATTCCTGCCAGTTAATATTTTGTAGGAGATCTTGCAGTATTTATGACAGCTTTCAAACATCTAGGCACAGAGTTCACCAATTTTTTTTGGTAATATCTATTCCTCCTTTTTTCCTATTTTAACTATTTTTATTTTGGCGTTTGTCTTAAGGCTGTGTTTTCATATTGTAACCTCAAATTCTCTCCAAATATGTTCTATTGGGTTTAAATCTAGTGACTGAGGTAGTGTTTTCAGAACTTTTGGACAGTTACAAGGACACACCGAAGGCAAATATTGAGAGTGTGCTTAGGTGCTTAGTGTGTGCTATCCTGATAAAAAATAAAGTTGTTTCTAATAACCAAATTTCAACATTTCTTAGTGCATTTAACTTAAATCTGTAATCATCACCAAGCATAATGCCAACATAAAAGATTACTATACTCTTTATTATTCAGTTACCGATATAAAAAAATTGTTTAAGTATCACTGCATGAGTCATTACTCAAGCTGTCATGTGTTAATAAACATGCAGCAGTGAAAGCAAAATTTAATACATAATGATTCACAATGTTGTTCTTGTATTTTGTCATCTTCAGAAATCGTAAATGAAATTCTACTGCAGTAAGTTTCTCAGCAAATGTGTTTATTTTCATTTTTTATTTTTTAAAATTCTTTTTAACATTTATGATTTTCCTTAAAATATAAGCACTATATGGTTACATTTTGTTTAATAAATGCAGGTTTCATGATTACATTTTAAACACATATGCATGAAAATATAAAAAGGAAAATTCAAGATAATCACATGTGATTTAAAACAGAATTGCATTTCATTGCCAGTGTATAGCTCTCCCATAGTTCTAAAATTATTTCATAACAATTAACATATTGATAAGATTATTAAACCAATGACCATTTATCATATAATGTTCCTTCTTGTTTCAACACTTCAATGACTCTCAATATCTTTTTGAAAATGGAATGAATAGAGAAAGATTCAGCTTTCCATTAGTAGGAGCCACTGATGAGGGGGTGAGGGTACAGTGTATGAATCGAGAACGATTCTCTCAATAGGAATTATGAGGGGATAGCAGTGGATGAATCAGCACTATTTTCACCACAGGATGAAATGGGAAATAATCACAGGAACTATGCTTGTTTTTAACAATTAGCACTTGCAAGTATGTTTTCGCCTAACATTCAAAAGCATTAAAAGGAATTTTATTTTATCTTTGAAGTTGCATGCAGTCAGGTTTTCACATGAAAGTTTGTCCCCCCCTTTTAATATTAGGCAAAGCACTCAAGAGCTATCTGCCTAAAGGGAGGATGCAGTGAAGGACTTTCTAAGGGAAAACTGACTCATATATACATTGCACATAGGGAAAACAATGAAAACAGCATATAACTGGCCCATTTGCCAGGATTTGAACCTTGGACTGAACTATCAGTGTTCAGTGGCCATGGTGAAAGGGGATAGCTCAAACTGCATAGGGTCCATGTTTGGAAGGACTCTCAAGTTTTAACTTTTTCCCAGGCTGATGTAAACATGTTAACTACCAGTGTGATTAATAATAAAACCAAGAATGATTAATAATAAAACTAAGAAATGTTCTGTTTACTTTGTTCTCTTTTTGAGATAAAATATTTTTAATTATTTACTATGACATTCAACAGATTAAAAAAATAATCTATTTATTACAGTGCGATCACTTTGACTTCCCCTCCTTATCCAGTTTACATATATTTATCACAGCATCTTAACCATCATTGTATTCATTAGTTTTTGTATCCAAAATAAACAAACCCTATCATAATGACCACCTCTCTAAGATGACCATATCTGAAAGTAACCAGCATTTCGAAGAATATAAATAAATACTAATACTGAATTTCACCCCTCTAAGATAATCACAACCACCATTCACGTAGTCATCTTAAGAGAGAATTATAATTTTTCTTAATATAAGTCTTTGTCAGTAAATACTACTGCATATTACATTATTATAGTTTTGAATTCATTCCAAATGCAGGCAACAAACACAGATAAAAATTGCTGTTGTTGAATTATTGCAATTGAATATTTTTTTCAATTAGTAACCACTGATCCTGAAAAGTCAGTTTCATTACACTCAGTAGCATATAAAGATAAGAATTAATACAATGCACTTGTGAATACCAGCTTTTCCTTCTTGTTCACTAGAGGTGAATTTGTGGCTGGACAGGGTCCCTGTTGATAAAGCATCGAAGTGACCTCGCTCATGTCACATGTTACTGGCTGACTTTCGAACTAGCGTATTTGATACCATTGTAGAATTACATCTATGATTCTTCTTTGATTGTGTTAAATGACTTATGTATGCTTGTTACTGTTGCATATGTGCTAAGCTAATATATTTAAAGCAATACATGTAAAACCAGACATGTAATCTTCATCCTTGCAATTAACATGTCTCGTTGGATTGGTGACTGTAATCTCGACTAAGGTAAAATGTGACACACTAAGTGTGTCACATTTTACCTTAGTCGTGTCACTAAGTGTATAATAAAAATGTTGCTGATGCATTAAAACATTACTTTAAATCATTATGATGTTATTAACTAACAATCGTGTGAAATTAATTGCATTAATCATGAAATTCTCACCAGTGGTGAATTTCCCCTATCTAAGGGAAGAATTTTAAAGTCTATAGGTAAAATTGTTCAATTAAAAATTAGGATACATTTCTACACCTATGAAAGGGAAACCAAACACATTTCGAGATCTAATGATAGCACTTTCTGGAGACAAAACCATTCATCTCCTCATACATGTACACACATATGTGTGGCACTTACATAATGGAAAAATACACACACAATTGCATGGCAGGTGCATAATGAATATGTACCAGATTAATCTATTCAGTAATGAACAAAAATCTAGACAATTAAATTATATTTTCTGTAATAATCCAAAATTTTCCAATTGCATCTTACTGGGTTCAGATTTGACAAATGATTAAAATTGATGGCATTTTCATTAACATGCCCCCCTAATATAAATATATAATACATATACATAATGAAAACTTAATATTTTCCTCTGAACCAAAATTCTAGCACATTTTGCATTCATTTATGTACATTGAGTCTGTTTTTCAACATGTATTTATATAGAAGTTGACTAAAATAATATTCATATGCACCAACTTTAGTTCAAATTAAAAAGTGGTATCTGGACAATTCAATATTTCTTACATATCTAATTACTAAATGAAATTGAGAAATTTTTAGAATTTCATAATTGTTAGCCATTAATATCTTAAAATTTATCTAAATTTTGGACTTACCACTTTATTAGTTGCTTGCAGTTTACCTATGAGATGTTTAACAATGTACATGCATTTTTCAAATATAGAACACTAATGATATTTATTTATCGACAAAAATATTTATCGTGTTAATTGTATATCTCTAATGCACATTTTAAATATAAAATAGGTAACTGAAAATTTTTAAAAAGAAAAAAACTTAACGATCACAATTCTGATTTTATTATTTCATTGTGACTCTTAGTATTACAGTGTCTTTAAAAACGTTCAAAATACTTCAAATGAAAATCAAGTTTAGTAAGATGAAAGCAATTTTGATTTTAGCTCAGTGTCCCTACTCCCTTTAAAATCACCAGCCTTTTCTTGATTTTGTCTAAAGGTATGGAGAAAGAAATAATGCTTGCAAAAAGTATTTATTGACAGTATGTTATATAAACAAATATTTTTATTTTGAAATGATTTATCAATTTAAAGATGAAATTTTTAGTCATTATTTACAAATTGTGCAATAAATTAACAGAATATTAATAATAATTGCTCAAACAATAACGTTCATGTGCACGAAGTAGGTTTTGTTTTGAAAAAACTTTCTCACATTCATGACATATAAATTTGGGAACAGTTCTTAATGTAGGAGCTAATTCCTCTAATTTCGAAGGA
Source organism: Stegodyphus mimosarum (assembly GCA_000611955.2). Taxonomy (NCBI): domain Eukaryota; kingdom Metazoa; phylum Arthropoda; class Arachnida; order Araneae; family Eresidae; genus Stegodyphus; species Stegodyphus mimosarum. The sequence goes on from KK120369.1 coordinate 10,129, forward strand.
TGACACTTAGTAATATGCTTCCGTAGATTTCGCCGGAATGAGTAAGATCTTGAACATTCCGAACACAAAAAATTGCCCGCCATACTGATCAAGCTGAATAAACAAATTGCTAATTTAGGGTTAACTTCTGCAACGTGACAAAATTTAGCGAGACAACAAATCCTTATTTGCCAATCTGATGATACATCGCCAATACTGTGTAGCGGAAACCAGCCAATACCGCCAACGGAGCTTGTCAGTGCGCATGCTTGGAGCACAAACTTTGCAGGGTCTAGAGCAGGGATGGGCAAACGTTTTCGCTCGCGGGCCAAAAATCGAAAAAAAAAAGTTCGGCGGGCCAAGGTAAATTTTTCTAAAATTTTGAAAACATATACAAGTATTACAATTTAAATATGTTAATGAGGAGAATGAAATTTCTCTTTCATTTTTAAAAGTTTCTTATATTGAGGTTCGAAGTGAGATGTACTGATTCTAAGGAACCAGGCTAACTGCTCATCTGTCACTCTACTTCTTAAATAATTCTTTCTAAGGTTCATTGTTGAAAACGCTTGTTTACATATATAAGATGAAGCAAACATAGCACTGATTTTCTGGGCGTGAGATATTAAACTCGGAAAACCCACTTTCGATAATGATGTTATATTCTTTGAAGACTGCTACAGCTTCATGGCAGATGAGACACACTGGTTTATCTTTTACAACTGTAAAAAAATATTTCTAGGTCCATTCATCATTAAAAGCATGGCATTCTGAATCAACTTTACGTTTTTCAGTTGACATTTTGGGGTTGAAACATTTTACGAATAACCCAAACAAGCACTAGCTACGCTATACTTTTAACAACTTCACCACTATTCACAATGATGCTATATGTCCGCAATCTTTCCATACGCAATTAATAATACTAGAACTCGCGACAAAAGGAAAGACCGCTGGCTGGAGCTTAAAATGCGCAGTGTGCCAAATATGAGGTCTGATTCACTTATATTGGATTCGCATACGTCTTCTCCCCGAAAAACAGATAACGGTTCTTGGCGCCAATCTACAGATATAACTACCAAAGTACTTGCGTTTTTAACACTTTACCGATTGAAAGCTGTTTGTGCTTGCTATTTCCGTCGATTTATGGTTTGCAAAACAAAAATAGAGACAGTAAAAAGATCATCAATCCTTTGAACAAAAGGAAGAAAAAAAGTAATATTTAAACAAAGTAGAAAAAGGGATGGAGATATAATATTTAAATATATATTTCTTTTAATTTGCCTCGGACTGGCAAATTAAGATTCTATCCGCGGGCCGGATACAGTCTTCCGACGGGCCGGATTTGGCCCGCGGGCCGTAGTTTGCCCATCCCTGGTCTAGAGTCTAGTCCCGAGACTACGTTGAAAGAGTCACATGACTTGTGAAAGCCAATCCCAAACTTTAACAAGGTCGTTATCCCATTAGTCGAGCACTGGTCACATGTCGAAAGACGATAATCTTATTTTTACGAATTATGCATAAACTACTATGAATACTAAGTTATACATATTTCACAGTTATCTTGCAATTATAAGCACTGAAAACACTTATTTAAATGATTTTAGCAGATCTTTCAGATGAAGTAACCTTATTGGTTATCGATGGTCATATGATCGAAGGAAAAAAATTTTTTTCTAACATTGAATAAGTAAAATAATTGTAAAATAATCAAAGTCCATAAGCTTTGTCAGGAAAAAATAGCAAAGTATATAAGCTTTGTCAGGAATATGCAAAATAAAAAGATGAAATGAGTCATATTGGAGATTTTATATTTATCGCGCTGAGCTTTAAATTTATTTTAAATGTATTATTTTTTAATGTACATAACAGTAAAGAAGCAAGGACTTAATTTCTAAAATTAGAAGTTCTGGAGCCCCTTAGAAGACCGTCAAAAATAAATAACTAAAAAAATATTAAAAAATCTGAAAGCTTTCAGATTTTATATTACGCCCAAATGGGCTTTTTTTAAAGTTTTGTGTGTTACCTTTATTTATTAAATATCATGTTGTTCGTACTTAAACCATAAAATTCAATTCAACAGCAATATCACAAAATAATTTTAAAATGAGCATATCTTTAAAATTTCCGATACACAGACTCGCGCGCTGGAGATAATTTTTTTCCCCGTACATTGCTCGCTTTGAAATCGTTGAGTTAATTAATGTTAAAGGTTTAGAAAATATGAAAGAGATAACAAAACAAACTTCAAATTCCAAAATTGAAATTCCAGATGCCCGTATTCGAGGGGAGGATTACGTTATTCAAAATTTGATATCTCTAGGTACCTGTGTTTTATCACAATGCGAGAAACATACATACATTTATGCAGATTCTTCATTATTTAATTTCTTTAAATATAACACAGGGCGATAATATTTACTGGCAACAGCTTGAAAAGTGATACGGATATTTACAGCGAATCGACGCAAAATACCAGAAACGAAATTAACTAACCCTTCTGACCTAACGCTCCTTTGGGCTGATAAAACATAAGGAGATATATACGAATTTAATAAATTATTAGATGAATAGTATGCAATTAAATAATAAAATAAAATACTAGATTCCGTCTTATTTGGGGATTCTGTTGGAATTACACTTTCATTCAAAAGCTAAGAAATAGCTCTTTTATACTGATTTTAAGCCTTAAATATTCAATAAAATGTGATGGAAGAAATGATAGAGACAATTCGTTTTCAGCATGCAAAATAAAAAAAAAAAAAATCTGATGCGTACACCACATGACTTCCATGTACGGAATATTAAATTACACGCATTTTTTCCTGCATTTTATTTAAACTTACTTCCTCGAAACTCATTAGAGATATACTTCTCATTAAATAAATTCAATTCTCACTATACGACAAAGCAAAAATGCATAAAAACTCAAAATATCTTCATTAAAAGTTGAAAGATATAGGAAAACACAAAACACCAAATACAGTTAAAACAAATTTTGCAATTAAAACTACAGTTTCTACTCAAAAACAAGGAATTCCTCCAGCAGGCAAGAAGGCAGATTTTTTGATGCACAAAACTAAATGTTTCGTTTTGCTCACACTTGGCAAAAAGACCTTGAAGGTGCAAAAAGACTTAATTCAATATTCTGCTAAGCTTCAAATGTAAACAAACATGGCTGCTATGGTAAAAAATCTGATGTGTACACCACATGACTTCCTTGCACGGAGTATTAAATTATAAGTATTTTTTCTTGCGTTTCATTTAAACTTACCGGATTGATTAAATTTACTTCGTCGCGAGCACACAAATCACAGTAGAATAAACGCGCTCTTTAAAATCCACTATATTTGTTTACCATAGCGACACTCTGACGCTAGGTTCACGTAACAGCGTTACGTCTCATTCATTTTAAAACTCAGAATGCACAATTATATCATCTGAAGAATTAGCTAATCGTTGCACATATTCTATTCAAATACTATAATAAATCTAAAACGATGTATAAAAGAAAGTCAACAAACAACAACAAAAAAGGGGTTGTGGTGGAAGAAAAGAGTTTTTCACAGATGGTTCAGTATTTTTTATTCAATTAATTGAGTTCTGACTTCGCGAGAAGGCAAAAATACATAAAAACTCAAAATATCTATATTAAAAATTACGGAGTAAATCTTTAACACTTATTCCTGGAATAAATTCCAGAGTGGATTAAGCATGATTTAATTCGCAATAATAAAAGAAGGCATTATATTTGTTGTTGCAAAGCTTATTTTCTCTAGATTGGCAACAAATCCACTACTCTGGTAAGCTTTAAATGTAAGCAAAAAATGGCTGCTACGGTAAAAATAATTAGGCTTAGCTGTACATAAACAGCTTTTAAATTGTTGAAAATTCTGCAAATATTGCATGTAGATTTACAAAAGGCATAAAAACCTTAACCGGAAGATAAGAACAACATAATTCAATAATTTTTAATGCAAAAAAATGCGCAATTTACCAACGTATAAGAATAAAGAAACTGAGCTCAGTGAACCGAGTAACAGAGTGGGTATATATATGTATATATATGTACATATATATACATATAAAAGTACATATATATACACTTTTGGTGCAAAGGAATTGGTGATTGCAAACGAATAGGAAGGTGCGCAACTACATGTTTTTAGTAGCACTAGATACAAAATGTCAACGTTCTGAGTCTACTCATTTTTAGTTATGCGAGAGACGTATACATACATGCTTACGTATAGACGTCACGAATAAAACTCTTCTGAATCCGCTTTAAATCAATTTTATAATTTGTTGGAAAAAAAGAGTGCTTTATTCTGTTCTTACGTACAGATGTCACCCAAAAGCATCGTTAAATTGCATTCGATAACAATCAAAATGCGTATTTTCGTTGAAGTAATGAAACCAGGAATTTTTCGTGATTACAGTACTTCCTTTACTTTGTACAAGGAAGTGAAAAAGGTTGAATCCTCACTAGTGAAAATATAGAGAATGCTAGAATGAGAGTAGAGAGGAAATTTTAGCGAATAATATGTAGCAATGAAAACAAAGAGAAAAGAGTCCAACGCTTCTTAAACATGACCCTCTGTCAATCTAATTCTAGCAGTCAAGCTGAAAATGACAGGGGAGAAAATTTTTCGCCTACTCAATTAAGCGAGAAGACACCCAAAGCTGGAATGAAAAATTTACTCGCGATTATATTCATTGGACTTCCTGGAGAAAAACGGGTTTGTCATGTGGGAAGGCTTTTTCTTTTCTTCGCTACAAGAAAAGAGTGAATTTGGGAGTTAGAGTTCATTATTAATTTTATTTTATTACCAGCAGAAGTACCCGATGCCAATTAAGTTAGATTGAGAGTAACGTATCTAACTACAGAGAGAACGATACCGCTGCAATCCTTCTCTAATAACGATACAAAAAATACGTTTCATAGTCATACATTTTTCAGTCTATGCGATATTGGAACCCACATAAAAAATTTCCATAGAAAAATAAACTAATTCTCTCTCATTAGATCAGCAACGATGGCAGGCAGTTTTTAATGATTTTCGTCTTTCTAATCAAATGGTTGTAAAAGCTCAAGTTCCATCCAATATTTCACCTATATTCAATTTTAGTCGATTAAATGTCGCAAAAAAATTGATCATAATTGATAAGAAATCAATAACGCGAGCAAATAATCAAACCCACAAACAGACATTCTTCTTTATATGTATAGATTTTGTAAAACTTACAAATTTTTGATTAACAGACTCTACGATTTGAAAGCGAGCATTAGAAACACGTTTCGAAATTAAGCATTTTTATCCGCTACGCACGAGACTGTTGCCACTCGAAAAGATGAGTGCGAAAATTAGCTCTTTCGGAGTTTTTAATTAATGTTTCGGCTGATTAAAGTTGTACGAAGATGGGAATATTCGAAATGGCTTCCCACGAATTTTTGGGATCGAGAATAATGTATTTAATGTTTGGCAATGCTATTTTTATTTCATCGTAAAACTTGGAACTATTTTATTAACGAAATCGAGGATTTGAAAGCGAGCAGTGGCAACAACTTTCGAAATAAAGGAGATTTTCATCTGTAGTTTGCGAGATTGTTGCCACTCGGAAAAATTAGGGCAAAAATGATTGTTTTTCCGAATTTTTATTTAATATTTCTGATTTTGGCTTTTTTTTTTTTTTTTTGAAAAAAGGGGTTGTCGACATTTTCTAGGATTCAGAAGAGAATTATAGAAAGTTTGGTGTGGATAGCTATAGTAGTAACTGAGTTATTAGAGTACAAAAAGTCTTTTAAGTATTTTTATTCTTTTTTTTTATTCTTTCTTCTTTATATAGATAGATAAATTAAAATAAAATTTGCCAGATTAAAAGAATTTTCTGCTGAAATTGTGGTTTAGTTGGATGAAAGAAATGCCGGAGCCCTCTTATTTAGATGTGGACTCCGGCTAGAATTACGATTTATCTAAAAAATTAAGAAGTACCGGCAATTTGAGCTGTGAAAGAAGCTAAGGAAGCCAGTTTTTCAATTCTAGCTGTATTACGCAATTTACTATGCTAAAAATAGATCTTCGTTATTGACTGCAAACATCTAGGCAATGGTAACAGTGCTGGGAGGAGATTCCGTTATCTGTCATGAAAACGATCTGTAGACTGATGAATAATCCAGTCTCCACTGGATGTCATAAATGCCCATCATATATTAAGTACACAAAAGTGTACAGTGTATGTTCTCTTTCCATGTAAAATTGGGAAAAGAGCAAGGATCTGAGATGGGTCAAAAATCGAAGTTATGTATTAGGTTAAGTCTTCAGAAACTTAGGTGGTAAGACATGTAACAATACAAGGTATAACAGAATTGAAATTTATAGACTTAAGGAAGTAGACGGCATAAAAAACCTATTTTGTACTTCGCGGGGCATTTAAAGCACGAATCGTGCAATTTGCCAGATGGGTATGCTAATCATTTACACCAGTAGTCTTCTACCTTTGTCGACTCATAGAAAACTTAGAACAATAATGTTTTTTCGGAGAACACCATTCAACCCTTAACAACAAATATCTGATATGGACACCATATGACTTCCTTGTACGGCCTGTTAAATTATGCTTATTTTTGCTGCATTTCATTTTCACTTATTTCCTCGAATTTTACTTCTCGTTCCATTAATTCAGTTTTCACATCGCAGCAAGACAAAAATACATAAAACTCAAAACATCTTCACTAAAAATTGTAAAATACAGAAAAACATAAAACACCAAAAACACTTAAAACAGTTTTTACAATTATAATTGGAATTTATACGCAAAAGCAAGAAACTCGGCTAGCGGAAAGAAGGCAGATTTTTCTGTGCACAAAGCTGAAAGTTTACTTTGGTCTCCCTTGACAAAAAGACACTGAAAGTGCAGAAACTGACTTTGTTCACTATTCTACTAAGAGCTTTCAAATGTAAACAAATGGCGGTTCTTTTAGGCTTAGTGGCACTTAAACAAGTTTCATACTGTTGATAATTCTACAACTGTTGCACGGAGAATAACTAAAGACATAAAAGCTTTGACCGGAATATAAGACCAACATAATTCCATCACTTCTAAAACAAAAAAGGCACAATTTACCAACATATAGGAATAAAAAACTGAGTTCACCTAGATCGTTAACAGAGTGGGTATATATAAATAATTTTGGTGCGGCGGAATGCAACCAAAAAGGGAGGTATACAACTACATGTTATAGCAGTCCAATACTCAAAATTTCAGCGTTCTGAGGCTACTCGTTTTTGAGTTATGTGAGACACATACATATCGTCGCCACGAAAAAAATCTCTTCTGAATCCATTTTAAATTCAATTTTGAACCTGTTTTGGAAACAATAGTCGTTTATTTTTTCCGTACGTACAGATGTCACTCAAAAACATGGTTTAAATGGATTCGAGAGCCATCAAAATTGACATTTTCGTCGAATGCCCGAAATTACAATAAGTCCTTTACTGTGTACAAGGAAGTAATATATCTTAAAATAATATTTAAAGTAGATCAGTATATTTTAGGCACTTTATACAAAGATATTTAAAGAAAAATACTGTATTTTTAGCCCAAACAGTATTAGCCCAGGAGGCCATTAATTTGGCCTGGAATTTTGCGTTGAATCACTATAAATTTTCAAATTGTTGCCACCAAATATTTTCGCCCTGTGCTATATTTAAAGAAATTAAATAATGAAGCATCTGCATAAATGTATGTATGTTTCTCGCATTGTGATAAAACAAGGGTACTTAGAGCCATCAAATTTTGATTAATGGAATCTTACACCGAGTATCGGCATCTGGAAGCCCTAATTTGGAATTTGTTTTTTTACCGATTTCGTATTTTGTATCACTTTAAGGAATTCTTGATTAACAAACTCAACGATTTCAAAGAGAGCAATGGCAACACTATACAGAAAAAAAAATTATGTGAGTGAGACTGTGTATCGGAAATTCTAAAGATATGCTCACTTTAAAATTATTTTGCAATATTGCTGTTGAATTGAATTTAATGGTTTAAGTGCAATGATGTTTAATAAATAAAAGTAACACACAAATCGTTAAAAAAAAGTCCCTTTGGGCGCAATGTAAAATCTGAAAGCTTTCAGTATTTTTTATTAAAAAATTCAACATAAAAGTATTGTAATTTACTTATTAATAGCTTTCACTAATGCTCCATGTGTCACTTACCTTTGCATTACGTTTAATGACAAGTTCAAGCTTGCGTTTTTTTACACACACTTCCGAACTCTAGCTCTACTGATGTTACCTGCAGTATGTATTTTATATGTGGAAATTGGATATAAAATATGTTCCTGATAATATGTCGAGTTGATCTTAACATTTTTCTCCAGTCTCTTTACTTTCAATTTGCCGTTATATGAAAAACAAAGAACAATCATAAATTCTTCCGAAAAATTTTTTTTAAATTCTTAAAACCATGTTTTAAGATTTTTTTCCTTCTCTTTAATGACAATAAATGAATCTCGTTTTATTCCAGTCATTTAAATACACTCAAGATTCATTTATATTGAAAACATTTTCTTATTTTTTACCCTGATAAATATTTCTCATAAAAAATTCTGCAACGAGTTCTTCTTTCAGCGATATGTCGTGGAAAGACGATGCACATTATGTGTTTTCGCCTTTTTAAGATTCAAATCAGCATTTATCACTTTGTTTACAGTCGGTACTTAGCATTTTAATGATTTTGAAACTGTCCTTTGACTTAGCGGACTTTATTTTAACCTTTGCAAGATTCGAAACATTCTGCTTTTATCTTGGATATGCATTTAGAACAATTTTTCCATTTGAAACTTTGACATCTCCTTCTTTTTGACAATATTATCTATCATAGTTTTAGATATCCAAAAACCATACCTTTCACAGCGTTTTTTAATAACTAGATATGAATAATTTTCTTCGGAAAGATCACAAACATAGCCTTGTATCCATTGCTTCGTTAAAAGCACCATCTTGCATGAAATCAAAACTATCAAGTAGCAGACGATAATTTATAGTTTCAAAAACAAAGCTGCAGTGTAAAAAAAAATTCCAAGAAGCTATTTTTTTTAATACAGCAAAGCAAAATTGTCTGAAAAATGTGGGAATTTATGTATTTTGTTTATATTTTGTATTTTGTTTTTGTTGTTATATTTTGTTTTTGCATTTTGTTTATTTATTTATTTATTTTCTTTTTGCTATATATGTTGAGAGAAAGTTTTCACAAATGCATTGTTTCGAATAACATTAAAATGTTTATAGCTGTGTGAGAAATATTCTTCCATGCATATCGATTCAATAATCGAAAAACCGGAGCTACTCTCACACGTACGTCACTGCTGACGTCACCAGTCCACACACGAAGCTTCTGATTAATTTTCAAAGCCGACTAGTAAATGGGCCTTTATACTTTTTAGTAAATAAATACTTGCCAACTAGCATGAGTGCTTTATAATTTTCTTTTCGGACTTTCATTTTGACTCGCGGAACCCGAAGGTCTGAGTTACGGAACACCGTGGTTCTGTGAAACACAGTTTCAAGATCACTGATTTACACTATAAGGCACGCACGGAGGGGAAGAATGAAATAACTTTTCATATTCTTCTCTACTTAAAGGAGAAAGGCATGAAATCCAGTCGACCAAATCCAAGTGGTGGCAAGTTATCATCCACTACATTTTAATTAAAGTGCCTCTTCTTACATTATTAAGATTTTAGAAGTAGGAAATAGGATAAATCAACTTAGGATCTCACTAGGCTTCGAACTAGAGACTTCTCAAGTGTTTGCTGGATGTATTAAACTTTTGTGTCATATAGCGCACAATATTTAGATATTTCGTTTCAAGTTAAAGTGAAAATTTATCATCTTTTAGCCTTATGAAGGATCTTATTATACTTTGGGAGTAAAACGTCATTGAAAATGCGCTCGAGCAATGAAGGCAAGACCCTCGAATTGGCGGGGCAATGTGCTGAGTATTGTACCAGATAAACGCCTCGAAAGAATGTTTCAATGCCGTTCAACATCCCATTGTTGTTGGAATCCATTAGGTCAGGCAGGTCACCGACATCTACAACATTTTTACGACTTTACTTGCCTCTGTTTCAGAGACCATGTCTTGTCATATATTGATGCTAAAAATTGAAATGTGAAAGAATTCTTGACTGCATAGATGCAAGTATTTCTCTCGTGTCATGCACTTCCACTGAAGGAATTTGAAAAACATTCTACGAAACTGTCCCAAACTTCCTAACTTAAAATTCCCTTTCAAAATCAGTCACCCTTTTTGCAATGATTACAGAAAATGATGAAATGATATTTTTGTTTTAATCCTTTTTGCTTCCTTGTATGAAGTAAAGGAAATACTGTTATCGTGAAAAATTCCGGATACCATATTTCAACGAAAATATCCATTTTGACCGCTATCGAATGCAATTTAACAATGTTTCTGAGTTACATATATACGTAAGGGCAGAACAAAGGACTCTATTTCCTCAAACGAATTATAAAACTGATTTAAAATGAATTCAGAAGAGATTTTTTCATGGTGTCTGTAAGTACGTAAATATGTATGTATCCAGCATAACTCAAAAACGAGTAACCTCAGAACGTTGAAATTTTGCGTATAGGACGGCTATAACAAGTAGATGTGCCTCTCCCTTTTTGGTTGCAATTGGTCGCACCAAAAGTATGCAAATATATGTACATATATACATGTATAAATGTATAATATGTAAAATATATGTAAAATAATAAATGTATAATATGTAAAATATATGTAAAATAATAAATGTATAATATGTAAAATATATGTAAAATAATAAATGTATAATATATATCATGTACATATATTTATACATGTATA
>KK120370.1:1927-26525 GCA_000611955.2 Stegodyphus mimosarum
CTCAGTAAAAAATATGACTTAGTCTTGGTAAGTAGGCATAATGAGTTATTAAAATTCTTTTAATAACTCATTATGCCTACTTACTATGCGCACATGCCCGAAAATAAGTACACAATTTTAAAATTAAAAGGAAAAGGTAGAAGAACTAAACTGAAGTTCAAATAATATGAAGTCTAATCTTTGTATAGGTTCTCCACTCTTGATTTTTACAGATTTTGCTATTTTCCACCGAACACCCTTCAACTAGCTTGTTCATCAGTACCATTTTTTAGACCTTCACATCAATCGCATAACAGTTATAACAGAAAAATTTGTATAGGACATAAAAGTTGTCCATTTTCCATTGTATCAGTCGAAGGACGTTGTCTTTTCCAGGTAATAATTCAGTGACAATAGCCACTCAGTATATTTAACATTATCACTTCCAGTAAGAACTAACTTTGTGCTTCTTTGGATCATGCCTTTGAATCAAAAGCCCTAGATATTCAGATCTAAATCTTTGATTGGCAATTAGTTGTTGAAGATATTTTAATTCCTTATAGAGGGAAAGTTCATCAGTCTCATTTAAATCAGGAGCACCTGATTTTCAAAACTCGTGTAAAAATGAGTTTGGAGGCAAAGGCATAAGTTAAAAATCTCTTATTACTAGCAATATCACCTTTTTTTCTCCCTTCAATTAAAGGAGGGAAATGGACAGAAACTACCACTAATGGTGCAAAGTTAATTTCTAATGGTATCAATAAAAGCTATTTTCAACTATCAGAAAACAACAAACATTTCTGTATTGGAAAAAAAAAAAAAAAAAAAAAAAAAAACTACCTGTTAACTTTATACCAAAGTGAACGAAAAGTATAATTTTAGCTAAATGTCATTAAAGTCAAAGAAAATATAAAATCTTCAGTTACTTGCATACTTTTATTAAATTTTAATTGGCCTTATAAGTTTCCTGATTTTTGCGTAGCTTCATTTCAAGCATTTCTGGAAGAAATATTATTTTAGGACATATTTTCTTAATTTTTTTCGTCAGTAACAAGTTTTGAAAGAGATGAATACAGTATATGTGTTAAAAAAAAGTTGTTTACGATATAATAGACATCTCCCTTTTGATGGATGGTTAAGTCTACTTCAAAATATGTGTCCAAAGACATACACAAGCCACTGTATGCTGCTTAATTTTTAACAGATCAAAAGAAAGAAAAATCACTATAGGATGATCAGCAATTGTTACACTATGGACATAAAGTTTTTAATTAAATAATGGGTAAATTTATATCACTTAGATTTTATTTCCAATAAAAGTTTCCTAGAATTACAAAACAAGATGATTTCGACAATTTCCTATGAACAACAAAGAATAAATACTTTCCTTCTTTTTATGCTACACTGAACATAGATTAAAAGCTTTTCCTGCATGACACAAAATCAAAAAAAGTCAATGCATTAGATGCCTTAAGCAGCAGTGCAATAGAATGCAGAACGAGAAATGAATATATAACTCTGCTGTTCTATTCGGTTTTATATGACACAGAATAAAATTTATATTTTCATAAAAAATATAGTACAGGGACATTTTCATGAAACTTCTTGACATTGTTGGTAATATAAGCATATACCCCTAAAGGGATTTATGTTTATTTGTATTTAGAAGGAATATTTTTCAATTTATACCTACTGTATCGTTCAGATCAGTATGACCCATGCAAAAAAAAAAAAAATCATTTTTATTCATACATGTTCACTTTTGTTTAGAATAATTCAAAAGAAAAGAGTAACAATAGTTTCTCTAATTTATCTGTTTTCGAAACCTGTTTCATTGACGTATATGTCTGGTCACATGACAAGAGAGCAAGTGCAAGATCAAAAAGTTGATACAACTGGCAGGGGTCCAAACTATTTTGTTCTTATTGCAACGTTTCTCTATTTTTTCTACTGCATTTCACTTTCTGCTATACTGGAAAAGAGTTGTGCCCGTGAATGTGAGAGAACAAACGTCGAATTGCATAAATTTGAGTCATGCTGATACAGTTAAACTAATAGAAGCTTCTGACAGTGAAGAAGTATCCGAATATGAAATTCATACAAGCGATAAAACTGAAAGTTCTGACAATGATTCTGATACTGATATTCATCAAATGAACTATAAAGAGAGTATTCCATCTAAGAATTGTAGAATACAGTGGAAGTTCGATCTGCTGCCACATTCTTTTCAATCAAGTGCTAATATTATAAAAACTACTCCAGGGGTCACAAGATATGCAAAGCTAAGGATAACAGACATAAAAAATACATTTGAGGTAGTACTCATTTCTGTATTTAAAAATGAAATCTTAAAAATGACTAATATTGAAGGAGAAAAGGTTTATGGAAAAAATATCAAAAGTGAAACTTTTCAAGCATATGTTGGATTTTTATTGTTAGCTGGTATTTATAAATCATATGGAGAATCAACAAAAAGCTTATGGGATAAAGAAACTGGCAGAAATATATTTCATGCACCAACATCCCTCGAAACATTTTGCCCCATATCGATCGTTTTGATAATAAATCCACTCATCAAGAAAGAAGAAATCTGGATAAATTAGCTGCAGTGCGAGATATCTGGGAAAAGTGGATAGAAATTCGACCAAAATTTAATAATCCCAATGAAAATATCATTGCAGATAAACAATTAGTAGAATTTCATGGCCGATGTCCTTTCAAACAGTATATAACAAGCAAGCCACCTACATATGGGATCAAAATACAGACTTTATGTGACAGTAGAACTTTATATGTATTGAAAACACAAACTTACATTGGAAAAGAACAAGGACCAAAGAAAAATTGTAGTTTGTGATTGGGTATTTGGGGCACAATTATTACATGTGTTAAAAATTCTGGCATTCAGAATGAGCTCGGTATTAAAACACGTTTTTTATCTTTCTTTCTACACATCCCTAATCATGAAAGGATTGTGCATGCTGAAGAGCACCGGTATTCAAAGAAATATTTCCAACACATAAAGGGAACATCTTCCTTCCTCCCAAAAGGGAAATCCTCCACAGGGTTTGGACAGATATCGCACTCTTGCATGTTGTGGTGCCACAGCTACAAGGAGAGAATATTCATTGTTTACCATTGAATTTAGAACAACTTATTACTGCTTTTCAGTATACTAGTTGTGAAGTTTACACTGTACTACAAATTTAAGGTTCAATTATTACTTCTTTCAAAGTTTCATATGACAATGCATTATTTTGTATGATTAAGAGGAATATCTTTTCTATAAATTTGGAGCAAAATACATAATTCAAGTAAATTATCTAGTTAGTAGTTACATTAAAAGATATTTTTCTTGGTTTCTTTTTCTTTTTTCTCCCTGTTTTGTAGAGATGGAATAATTGCTTGGACTAAAGATGAAATATTCAAATTCACCGCTTCAATGATGAAATAATACAACAGATTACAAGTACTGCACACATCCTTTTCCTCGAGAACTTTGTCCCCTTTTAAGGAGACTGACTGAACAGCATCAGCAATGGAAAATTTCACTACCATCTGCATCACGTGTACACTTCACTTTCATTTTAATTGGGAAGGGAGGATAAATAATTTATCAGTTAGAAGCCATAAAGTTTGACTCACATGTATGCAGTAGTTTCACAGCTACACAGAAGAGAGTGACTGTGTTTTTGTTCGCTTAAGTGCGATTTATGGTTGCATTTTAGCCATGCCAGTCATAATATATATGTATATTAGTTTATTATCAACGTATAGTGAACATTTGATTTAAGTCTGGTTAATTTTTCATTTCTGGGCTTCTTTCAATTTCCATACAACATTGCTTTAAACTTGAGATGTCTTCATTTCAATTTCCCTGTAACTTGAATTTAATCCATCCTTATTGTTGTTTCTGCCACTCCTCAAGCCTCAATCCATCCATAAATAATTAAGGAAAGTGAATGTGCAGCCAACTCAGTGAAATCATGGATTGAATGTCAGTTCGTGTTTGGTTTGCTGTGATGGGTTGGTTCATATATTAGGCTGGCATAAATAGATCAGGAGTTAGAAGTGAAGATATCATGAGGCACGAACTACCTGTGAAGGTAGTTCATGCAGCCTGTCTTTATTAGTAAAATGAGCACAATCACAATGTGGACAAATTCATTTTAATATTCAGGGAAGCTCTTCTCTCAATGCATTGAGGAAGAAAAATTGTGTGAATATTTAAAATTTTCAGAACATGGCGCTAAGAAGCTAAAGGGGGGAATGCACAAAGAAATATGGTATCTATATGAATTTTTATATGCTAAATTAGTAAGAGTGGGCAAAAGATTAATTAATACCAATAGCATTTTCTGCTTCATTGTTGAAGTAAGAACATTCTAGAAATCTATTTTATGGTGTTAAGTAATACTACTTTTCTGCATCTAAGTAATAGTACAACTGAACAAGAATGCATTTCCAGGCAAATAAAATCCTTATGGAATTTAGATGCAATTGGAGTCAAACCTGAGTTACGGTGTAGTATGTAATCTACCACTTTTAGTTAGTTGCTTCAACACTATATAACAGAAGCATAGGGGAGATCTGTTAATAAATGTGATGACTATTTTTGGGTCATGATGCATTATATTCATAATGTTTACAGCTGAACGACTCAGAGAGACAGCCTTTTTAATGGCCATTCACAATTTTGTTTTACAGAATTGGATAGAATTTGAATTTAATGCCAGTAAATTAATTAGCAAAATCATTTTCATTTATATAGTTTTCACCATCATCATAGGCCCCAGACAATCCACGGTGGGCAAATGTACTCCTTTGAATTTCCCCATGATGACTTTTGTTATCTTCTTGTTCTAGCAAGACTCCTCCCCAAATCATCCCAAACATTTTCAGTGGGATTCAGATCTGGAGAAAGTGCTAACCACAAGGGGCATAGAATATCCTTACTCTGTAGACACTCCTAGACAGCGACTGTTCGATTACATTTTGCGTTGTCATCCATGAAAACAAATTTATCACTGACTGATAAATTTATCAAGAAACATGCAAACACGAGGCAGCAGAACATCAACAATATATCATTGGCCAACCATAGTCCCAGTTGGAAGCATATGTAGAGGCGTGCATCCACTAATTATAGTACTGGCCCACACCATCATACTGCATTTCGGACATCGGTCCTTCCCCGGATATTTTCATGGCCAATAAGCAGTATCACTCTCATGCCAGATAAGTTGGCATCTATAATCTGGTAACAGACTGAACCTACTCTCATCTAAGAATAATATCCAAGCCCAGTTCTATTGAGTCCAATTAAGATGTTTGTCATATTATAGCAAATGAGTGGTATCGCTGTCTGAACAATGGAATGCATACAACGCAAACAGCAGATGTATAGTCCTCCTTGATGCAAACGTCTAGCTATAGTTTTTCAGGAGATTCACTTGCCAGTCGCACCATGCAACTGATTTGCTAGCTCAACAGCTGTGATGCGTTTTTTTTTTTCCTTGATAGCATTATGCACCTATCTTCTGCAGACATCGTACAGCATACATGACGTTGCCCGTGACATTAGCTACACATTCCATTTGTTCAAAATGATTTCTAAAGCCTTGAAACAACATTGTGGCCGACATCGAACTCCCTACCAACATCTGTTATTTTTTGTCCTTCTTCAATCTTGCCAATAATACATCCAAATGTAAAATTATTTAAGTCATGTTGGGGAAAACATACCACAAATTGAAAGTTTGCCAATAATTTATTCTTTCTCATTAAATTTCGCTTTTGAACAGCAAAGGTCAACACGAATGAAACTTCACTTTTCACATTTTCCTGCATTTCATTTTTTGTTTGTTATCACTGCTAATGCCATCCATCCTTATCAGTTCTTCACCAGTGTACTAATAACAAGGTTTACCTCATCCAACATAAAGCCTACCCACGAATAAACCAGACCTTAAATATGTGTTTAATCTGGAAGAGCCCTCTGTGGAGTGCATATTTCTTCCCTGAAAGAGGTTTCTTCAGCAATTGTCCAAGCTCTTCGAAAACTGAAAAAAAGCAGTCCTTACAAAAATAGCAGAGCACTTGATTGTGATTATTGAGAAGCAGGGAAACTAGATGAATTACAAGAAGAAACTGCCTGAAATAAAAAAAAATCTGGGGGGGGGATTACAGTGCATTATATTCTAACTAACCTTCACATTTATCTTTTGAGTTATCCTGATGGTCACTGACTAATCTAAAAATAAATGCTACTGCAGATTAGTGCACAATGGACAACTTGAAAAAAAATTCAATTATTATGAAAATAAATTAACTAAAAATATTTTACTGATCAATAAAGATGTGTGTCATTGCACAATTTCTGTTTCAAACTGGAAATACATTTCAGTTTTGAAATTACAAGCTATTCACACTTAATAACAGAGCTTCAAGCAGCTCGCGAGTCGCAAGGGTCCTGAGAGCCGCAATTTGGCCATACATGCATCATGTTATTAAATCAAGCAATTAGAATGGGAAAAAGAAATGAAAACAAAAGCCTGCATTTTAAAATTGAAAGCTGCAAAAAATCATTTAAAACTTATACTGGATGGCAATGTTAATGGAGACTTTAAATTAAAACCACTGCTCGTTTATCATTCCTAAACCCCAAGAGCAATAAAGTGAATTTCAAAATTACTTTTAACAGTAATTTGAGAGTTCAATAAAAAATTTTGGAAAAAAATAAAAATTTTTAAATTGGCTGAACAAACCTGTCTGTTAAATGCTATTAAATGAATTTTAAGAACTAGAACTTAAAGCTTTACTTTTCATTGAGAATGCTCCAAGCAATCCAACATATTTGTCTCATAATCTGCATATTAGTAAAGAAAGGTTTTCCACTTACCAAATACAATCAATGGATTAAAGCATAATAGCAAATTTTAAAGTTTACTATCTGCGGCGAACATTGTGAAAACTGGTTGATAAAACCAAGAGGAATGATAAACCAATGGAGAAGATAAACAATCATAAGAGATTTTTGAAAAAGTTACATGATCAATCTTTCATGAAATGGGCTGACTGAGAAATGCTGGAAAGGAGTAGGAAAGAATGTATCACAGGAGATAAGCAAGGATAATGAAACAAGAGAATTTATTGTTTATATCGACAAAATTTTCAAACTAACGAAAAAGGGCTGGATAATATAAATGTGCAAGATATTGAATACATATAAGAACATATGTAAGAACAACATTTTAACTTATACGAAATGTACATAGAATCTTAGTGTAATTAAAGTACTGGATCTATATTTGATTTCCAAAATAATATTTTCTTACAGATGACTAGTTGCAATACTTTTACAAATATAGCAAATGCATCAAGGTTTAATGCATATAACAAATAGATGTTTAGAAAAAATATCAGTAGCATAACCTGCGGAATGCTAAATGTGAAAACCAGTTTGCATTTTTGCATACACTACAAAAGATACCGAGTCAGAATTTGTGCAGCATCACCTGACATTTCATTAAAAACATTTGAATTCCCTCCTCCAGACAACTATCTTACAACAATTGGAAAAAGTTTTACTGCTACATAATTAATATTTTCCAAAGAACACAACATATTATCAAATATAAATTTTGAAATAACATTAACAATAATTGCTTAGGTTTTGGTTCAAGCAGATGAAAATTTTAGATCATATAATTTTTAACCAGTTTTGATGTGCAATCTGCTGTTTTGAAACTGAGTTCATGCCTAGCAGTGTGGTATGAAAATGTAGCTCCTTTAGTAGCACACTCCTGATCCCTGCTATTGTTATTCCCATCTTTGTAGTGAAAAAAATCTCTTTATGCTTGCTGAAGCAGTAGCATTAATAGAAATCCTATGTTTAGCTGTTGTCACCTGGTCTTCAGTGTAACCTTTTCCTTTATGTGCAACAGAAAATCAGTGGTGTGGAGTCTGTAAGGAAAATGACCGACTCCTGAAATTTAAAGACTCCAACTCCCCCATATATATGTAAACATATACGCATGGGTTACAGCTTATTTTTTAATATAAAAGAAATAATAGATGCTACAGAAAAAAAAATTGATGGCATAGCAAATTATTTACATTAATTAGCATTTATTAGGAATGGGAAAACTGGCATTAGTAATTTCTAAAAAAAAACTATATAGCTTCGACAAGATCTTTGTTAGAGGACCATAGATCGAATTTGATAAACTTCAGAGCTGAGAAAAGTCTTTCCACACTGACTTGAGTAGGAGGAAGAGCTGTTACTGTTAGGGCTACTTCTTTTAACTTTTGCGAATACATTTTTATACATTCTAAAAGAGGTGTCTTGCAAGAGCAATCATATTTCTCTATTTCTTCAAAGGCTGCATAGAAATCTTATTTGTATTTTTTCATTTTTATATCTAAAAGCTCTTGGTTCTTTATTTTCATTTGCTTTGCCTTTGCAATATTATCTAAATATTTCTCAAAATCTAATTCATAACTGGAAGAGGATGATAGAGACTCAATGTCTGCAGTCTGACTGTCCTGATTTGAATACTCCGATTGTCTTGAGATTAATTTCATTCTTAATGAAAGTTCATAGATGGCTTTCTTTGCTTTTTTAATTCGCTCATCATCCAACAAAATTTGTGTTTTTAATCTACATATATTGAACCCAGGAAGATCTCATTCTCAAGCAGACTAGTTTCTCTTCTCTTCATTGGAGAAATGATTTCTTCTGCAATAAACCCTGCATTTCAGAAAGAACAAACATCACATTCTTCCATTCTCACCTGTTAATTCTTCAGATTTTAGCTTTTTTTGTGGTTATATACTGTGTAGAAAGAAGAGTTTCCAATTCTGCAAGATTATTCCAGAGTCTTTAACATTAGGGTTATCTACATCTTCTAAAAACGTTCTTAATTCTAACAACCTCTATATGATCAAATATATACTTCCCCATCTCGTTGCTTGATCAATAATTTCACCTTTTCCTGCTCATTTTCTAAGAATGGCATCAATTTTGGAAGTTCTTGCTGCTTTCCTAAATTTACCACTGAGATTTGTAACTAAATGAATCAGTTTAATCAATAATGGCAAATACCCCATTTATATTTCTCCCTCATATTTATTTATTTATTAACATGTCAATAAAACAGAAGACAACTATTTATGTATATAGTCCATAAATAAAAATAACAACTCAGTTTATCATAATTTTTTTTTTCAATTCACTTCAATTTCATTTCAATTTATTTCACTTCAATTTCATTTCAAATTCAAACTGTCCAACAAAAACTGGTGTCGGAGTCGACATGTTTTTAGCGACTCCAGCTTCGACTCCTCTTACCCAAAAATCTGCTCAACTCCAGTTCCAACTCTACAGCCCTGCAGAAAATTCTCCATATAGTATGCAATAAACACATTCATTGTTACTGTCATCTAAATTCCTGCTCGAGATTACACACACATTTTCTTCTTCCCATTGCTAAATGAGACAAAAAATAATCAAGAACATGTAGATGAGTTACTTCATGCACAAACACAACATAAACACATAGCCCCTGTTGACCGGCTACAGTACTCTATTAAGCAGCATGGAACAGGTATCATATAACCAAATATGTACATAAACATTTGTAGGTCCATAATTTAAAGTTAGAGACTTCCAATACTATCAGAATTTATATCTCCGTAAAACATATGTATGAATCTTCTACGAAACATATTTATCTTACTTCAACCAACTTCCAAAATACTTTATTTTGACAGACTGTGGTTTGGAAAAATTAATAATGCTGACATTTAAGAGCAGATCAACGTATATGTCATACTTAAATGACAGAAACATGTAAAATTAAAAGAAGGTAAAAATAATAGATTAACATAAAATATTGTGTCAGCTTTAAGATGTAACTCACATAGGCCTCTCTTCTTCAGTTAAAAAAAAAAAAAAAGTTTTCATACCTGAGTATTTAAAGAACATAACAGATAATACTAGAAATTGATAAGAGTTACTCAAACTCTGCATCAATCTAAAGAACCTTTTTCGATCCTATTTTAACCAAAAAATTCCGAAGGAAACTATGCTATGTGCTGTGCAGTTTAGCAGAATAGTAAAAGTCATCCAGTAAGTAAGTACTCCAGTAATAACAGTACATCAAGTAATGACAGTACTCTTAATGCTACAGTTCAAAATCGGAAGTTTAAACTACCAAAAATCGAATTTATGACTTTCAGCAGTGATGTTAAGGGATGGTTGGGCTTCTGGGGTCAATTTAAGAAAATTAGAAATTCCACTTGAAGATAAATTTCAACATTTATTTCAAGCCACTGTTGAAGGATCGCAAGCAAGAGACATCATTGATTCTTTCCCTCCGTCGGCTAACATTTATTATCTAGTAATTGAACGTCTTAAAGCTCGATTCGGCAGAGAGGATCTCCTCATAGAAGTATATGTGAGAGAATTATTGAGTTTAATTTTGAATAATCCATTGAGCTGAAACCGAGCAATACGACTTGCATAGCTGTACGATAAAATTGAAACTCATTTCAGAGCACTTGAAACATTAAATGTCACAAGTGACAAATACGCATGTATGTTATACCTTCTTGTTGAATCATGTGTGCCGGATGATGTTATTAGAGTATCAGAAAGAAGTGTAGATTTACGTGAAACTAGTAAATCAAATAAACTTTCTAAAATCCGAAGTAGAGGGTGAAGAGAAAATATCGCTGGCAAAGCAAGATTTCGGTTTCGAAAGTAAGGAAGCGCAAAACATTCCTACTGCCGTTGGACTTTTCGACGTCACACACACTGAGAAAAATAAACAAACTGTCTGTTTTTTTTTTTTTTTTTTTTTAAAATTTTTGCGGAAAGGGTCATGATTTACGAGCATGTAAGGCTGCATTAAAACTGAAACTAGATGATAAGAAAAAATTATCAAAGAAATCATGTTGTTTTTTATGCTGTACAATCGGACATAGGGAGCGAGACTGTAGGTCTAAAATTATTTACAAAAACTGCCGCGGCAGATATTGCAATGAAGAAAAATTAAAGGAACATAAAGAACAAAAAGAAAATATTTCTGAAGTAAAACAAAATATGATTAGCGATACAGCGTTAAGTAATAAAACATGTATGCATAAAGTACTTTTACATGCATTGTATGAGAAATTACGGGGTAAAAATGGAAGAAAAATAATTTATGCACTTATCGATACAGGCTCCCAACGATCTTATTTAAGTAAACGTGTCATAAAGGAGATGCAGTACCAGAAAATTGAGGAGGGAAACCGTTATTCACAATTTATTTGGTGGTAAAGAACATCCCAAGAAGCATTTTCGATATCGGGTATACTTAAGCAGTGTAAATAAGGATTACCGCTGCAATTTTGAAGTCCCAGACCAACAAGAAATTTCTTCTGAAATTCCTCTTCCGAAACTAGAACCATTTTGTAAAGAACTTTCTTATAATAGTATTGTCATGACAGATGATTTAATCCTTGGGAAAGATAAATAATCAGAAACTGATCTGTTAATAGGAGCTGATGTAGTGGGTAAACTCTTTAATGACAAAGTAATACATTTATTTTGCGAACTGGTGGCTATCAGGACACTCTTAGGTTGGACGTTAATGGGAAAGATACCTTATATTATAGATACTGATGCTAATTCTGCTATGACAGTGACAAATTTCCTTGTTAATGATGCCAAACTCTCAGAACTGTGAAGACTTGAAGTTATCGGAATAACAGATCCAGTTACAAAGAAATCGAGAGATGAAAGAGATTGGCAAGCAAAATTGCAGTTCCAAAATTCTGTATCTATAAACGAAGAAAGGCATTATTAAGTCGCACTTCCGTGGGTTGAGAATCATGTACGACTCCCCACACACAAGGATTTAGTTTTGAAGCGTTTACAGTCTACCACCCAGAAACTTCTACCACAAAATTTATTTTCTTCATGCAATGGAGCTTTTATCAACTGGTGTAATTTAGAGGTGATCAAAGAAGTTAATGAAAATGTAGCGGTTGACTATGGACACTATTTGCCGCATAGAAAGGTGATCAAAGATAGCTCAACTCCAATCCGACCAGTGTTTGATGCATCTGCGATGAAGCAATTGTCTCCCTCTCTAAATCAGTGTCTGGAGTGTGGTCCACATTTGATAGAACTAAATCCTTCTCTTCTGTAGAGATTTTGCGAAGGCACGTTTGCTATTATAACAGATATTGAGAAGGCTTTTTTTACAGATCGGTGTAAATCCTTAAGATAGAGATTGGCTTCAATTTTTAGGTGGAATGATGTGGAGAAGAAAAGAAAACTAAAATATTTCGTCATACTAGAGTAGTATTTGGGGTTCAGAGTAGTCCTTTTCTTTTGGCAGCTGTTATAGAATTCCATTTACAAAAGCACGTGAAAAATTCTCAATATGATACGGAGATGATAGCTAAACTCTTGCATAGCATCTACAAAGATAATATTGTGGCCAGTTTTGAAAATGGAATCCAAGATGATCCAGTTCATCAAAACATATCGAGAAATAATGTATGAAAAAAAGTTTAATCTTTGAGGTTGGTTATGTACTGGAGATAAATTGAAACAGGAAACCATTTCACCCGTATTGGGCCTGTTATGGAACTCTCAGAAAGACAATTTAACTTTGAATCTAATTGGTTAGACGATTTAGAAATGACTGTAATAACGAAAAGAACACTCTCACTATAACACACAAAGTATTTGATCCTACTGGAATTGTTCTCTTGTATCCTAAAATATTGTTGCAGAACCTATGGAAAATAGGAATTTCTTGGGATACTGAAGTCGATGAGAGTACAAAACAAAACTTTATGAATTGGTATAAAGGCCTTTTTCTCTTAAAAGAAATCTCCCTCCTACGATGATACATTCCAGCAAAGACAATAGGAAGTTCTGAAGTATTCACACTTTCTGTGATGCCAGTAGTAACGCATATGCTGCTGCAGTTTTCTTGAGAACTGAGACAAATTCTGGAGTTGAAGTTCATCTGCTGGCATTGAAATCTAGAGTACCTCCTGTGAAGTCTATCATGATTCCTCATCTGGAGTTGATAGCTGCCATGATAGGAGCCAGACTGTGCTCTTCCGTTTTAAATGGTTTACGATGGAAAAATGTGAAGATGCATTTTTGGACAGATTCTACAACAGTTTTGATGTGGATTCAAAAACAAGAGATCGTCTGGACCGTCTTTGTGGAAAACAGAGTCAAGGAAATAAGGAAACTGACGAATCCAAAAACATGGCAACATATTGTTGGGAAAAAAAAAAAAACCAGCTGACCTACCATCAACCTCATTTCATCTAACCGCCTAACAACTTTTGGCAGTTAGATGATGGGAGGGCCTCGATTGGCTGAATTAAAATCTGGAAGAATGGCTAAAATCAAGATTGGTCTATAATGATGAAGATATAACTCATGAAATGAGAAAAAGCATAATGAAAACTCATTTAAGCATAGAAACTGAAGCAATCTTTCATAGAGTCTCATCATATGGGAAACTCATTAGAATACAGACTGTTATTTATTCCAATAATGGAAGTAATTTTGTGAAAGCTCACAGTGAACTCTAAGTTGACTCGAAAAGTTGACTGGAAGAAAATAGGAGCTGATTCTACACTGAAGAAAATAACATGGAAATTCATTCCCCGCCCCCCTCGGCTCCTCAGGCCTTTTTCTCTTAAAAGGCCCAAGTGGTGGAGCGATTGATCGGCATGGTCAAACAGATTTTGCTCAGAGTATTAGGTCAAGCTTCTCTTAATTATGAAGAGCTGAATACAGTATTGTGTGATACTGAAAGTCTGATAAAATTCTTGACCTTTGAGGTACTTGTCTGAAGACACTAAAAGAAACTGGAATACAGACATTGATAATATTGATGCTACTTATATGTGTAAAAGACAACTTTACTTGTAGAGGAGACGTGGAGATCTACAAAAACGATCTTGACTAGAGTATCTTGGACATTTAAAACACACTAATCTTTCTAAAAGAATTTCCAAACCGATTTCTATTGGAGATATTGTACTCATTGGTTCTGATAACCTGAAGTGTCTACAGTGGCCAACAGCACGAGTTGTGGAAGGCATACCTGGAAAGGATGGTACTGTGAGAATAGTAAAATTAAAAACAAATTCCGGCATCGTCACAAGACCAATACAACGTGTTTATCCTTTAGAGCTGTCAGATGATCTTCAAGGTCCTGTTTTGAGAGACAAAGCCCTTAGTGATTATAAGACAATGACTAAAATTGATGACTCCAAAAGTCATGTTCCACTAGAAGGATGATAAAAATCCTCACCTTAAGTCACAGTCACTCGTAGTGGACGAACTGTGAAACCTGTTCATAGACTGCAATTGTGACATGTGCGACAATAGGTTGAGTTCCTCCAGAACTCAAGATGGGAGGATGTCGCTGCTGAGCACAAACTGTTGAGTGAAGTGAGGTGAACCTCATGAACTGACCAGAGACATTTAGAGTCAGTAGTGAGAACGAGAATGGAAGGAAATCAGCCATGATTGCTACTTATGTGACTGAAACGAAAGAAAGCAGCCATATTTATTTCCTGCTTACATGTTACGTGTTCTATAATTTTAATAATTTAATAATGTTATATGATTCTATCATTCAAACCCTGTGTTTTGTTGTAACTACTAATAAAGTAAGCTTGTGTTGTGAAAGGAAGCCTACCATTTTTCGACTGGAGTGGTACCATTTTAACCTGGATTACTTCCCATTTTTAGAGGCTACAATCAGGCCACCCACCACGAAGAAGACAAAAGGGTAAGTTTACCTTTTCAACAATTTTATTGATCTGTTAAAAACACTTAGAGAATTAAAAGTTTAAAAATTAAGAACTTATAAAGGCATATTTGAAAAAAATTTACATGTAAAATTTATGTTTATAGTCTTAGTCTACATGCATCTGTATCATATTATTTTATTCTCATACCACATATGTGCATTAAAGAGATAAAGACATAGAAGAAAGTTTCAAAGGCAAATTATAATTTAGTATTTTGCGTGAGTAGAAATTGTATTCAGAAATCTATCCTTTGAGCAATGCAACAGTTAAGTTATTATCATTATGCATGCAATGAATTACTATATATATATGAGTGTGTGTGTGTGTGTAATAATTTTGTTGATGAAGACACCAGTTACTTCTTTAATCATAGCTGAGATGTTGTAGAGAAATGTCACTCGCACGAAAATAGAAAACATAATAGAAGAAGAAACTTGCAGACGTTGAATACTTTGTAAATAAAAAGACACATAATTTATTTAATTTATTTTCTGGAAAAATAATTTCTCTTTTTTTATCTCACTATGGGTGTGATAACACCCCACAATTCTACATACACTTATAACATTTTGAAACATACACACATTTCAAGGCATACATTTATTTTAAAAATGCCAGTCATTTGATCACTAAGCCATTAAATATTTAGTTCTTGAATATTTTTAGATAATACATCTGAAATAATTTGGTGCAAAACATTCACAAATGATTAACCACCAATAGTTCTCAAGAGACTACAAAGTGTAAACAGGAGAAAGAGCAGTTCAAATCAATGAAGTCTGTTGTTAAATCATGGCCTGCCAAAATTTTGAATTTTGTGACAACTATATGCTTTGAAGAATCTGGGATCATAAGTGGATCTGTTCAAAGAACATCCTAAGTTTTTCAGCTACATGTTTGCAATCGCTCTTCATGAAAAATCTGTAAATTGAATTTGTCAAGAGCTTTAGAAAGTGGAAACTAATGCCTTTATTCTGTTTGTTCCTTCTTTATGAGGAAATAAGATTTTTCATTTTAATTTCACAATGAAAACAATTACTCCAAACTGAAAGTGCCTTGAAATTTGTCTAGATGTTTTAAAATATAGCTCTGATACATACAAGCAAACTTTATTCTTAGCGATATTAAATTTTTTCAACATTACATGAGGTACAAAATATTCATTACAGCATCTTCAGTTGTGAGCTGTACGAGGTCTGCAACTCTTTTAAAATTTCTCTCATATTTGCCAGCCCTATGTTCTATTTGTTTGCTTGTTTTTTTATTTCAGGGAAAACATCTCTTGCGTCCTAAAACCATATTTTGCCAAACATAAAATTTTACATTAAAGTATGAAAAAACATTACTTTGGAAGTTTTCATTGCAATGTTTTTAACATAAACACTGCATAATTAAATTTCTAATACTGTAAAAGAAGCTAAAGTCATTACACAGACTATTGCTATTTATACAGGTGAAGATGAACACAGTATATTTCAGATTTAAAGACAATTCTAAATGGAGAAGGAGAAGAATTGAATTCTATACCATATGTAAAAATTTCACAAAAAAATCTCTGCTTGGTTCCTAAGACCTTCTACAAGACCAACTGAACCGAGAGAAGAAAATAGTGTGTGGTAAGTTCTGATATAAATGTGATCATATAATTAAATTTATTTGATATTTTATGTAATTTCTTGGAATTCTTTATTTCAATTTTTTTCATGCACAATTATTTATATTTTTTGTTTCTGTAAAAATTAAATTTTTTAATTATAATTTGGTATTTTGTTTTTATAAAATAAAGAGTGACCTCTTTGTTAGTATAATCATAACCTACCACTGGTTAATTTAATCAAAAGTTATATAAGTCGATAAATTACAATTTAATATATACTGGCAAAAATGTCAAATTCTGTTGCCTTTTTTTATAAATTCTTAAAATCTCAATGATACCATATTTTAAAATATTTTCCACACATGGCATCAAATGTATACAATATATGAAATAAAATAAATAACAAAATATGTTACAATAAATAACAAAATAGAATCTCAAATTAGGGTATTTCAGTTGTTTGTTTTGTTTTCTATGTACAAATAAGTTGTTTTCATTCATTTAATACCTCACCACTGATTTATTAACACTTTACACATTGTATTGGTCCCTAGGATCCAGCCTTAACCAAGCAAAACCACAATAGGCTTGCTGTTTAAGATGTAGTTAAAACATAACACTAGTGTAAACCACTGTAAAACAATAAATAAATGTTAATTACGTAAATAAATGCACACTTATCCTCAGATACCCACCCATTTGTCATAAAGCCTTTTTCACTCTTATACAATAGTATAATAAACAGAATTTTCAAAAATAGATAAAGAAATCATTAATAAATTTGAAAACGATTTAAAATTCATTAATAAGAGATATGATGTGAAATTATTGTGGAAGGACAGTAAGGAAGGGTTAGGAACTAATTTTAAAATAGCAAAAAATTGTTTCTTTGAATTAAATCATAACCTTGCGAAAAGTGACGATCTTCTCCAATAATATAAAGACATTTTTACTGAACAAAAGGGAAATAAGGTATTTGAAGAATACTCAGATAATGACGTTGAGAACGGTTATTTCATGACACTTAGACCTATTATGAGGGATGACAAATCCATCCCTAAAGTGAGGATGGTTTTTGATGCTTCTTCAAGACCAGGGCCCAATTTAAAACGAAATATTTTAGATATTATCATCAATATCGGAAAACATGAAGTTACATTCTGCATGGATCTAGAGAAGGCTTTTTCCAAATTGGTTTAACAGCAGAAGACTGAAATTATTTGAAATTTTTGTGGTTTGATGATAAAGAAGTTGACTTATTTAAAATTCTGAGATTTACATGAGTGTTACCTGTCGCCCTTCATTTTAGCTGCTACTATCAAATGTCATATTCAGAAATATAAAAAGAATATTATAAAGTTTATGAAATGTTAGACAAATCCCTGTATGTTAATAATTTAATTTCCGGTTCAAATTCTGATGAAGAGGTGCACTGTTTATCTTCTACTGACGCTAAATTCTTAAAGATGCTGGAATGCATTAACGGAAATTTAATTCTAATTCTATGAATCTAAGAGAAATGTGGAAAGAAAATATGTTATGCAATGAACAAGAAAATTCTGAGCTCCATTTAAAAGTTTTAGGAATATTATGGAATACCGATTTTGATACCTTTCAACTGAATGCTCAGCCTCTTACAGATAACTTAGAGAGTATCAAAGTGTTGTGTTTTGAAGATTATGGTAAAGGTATATGATCCCGTAGGGTTTATATCTCCATTCATCATACAAATTAAAAGCTTATTGCAAGAAATTTGGAAAAGAGGTTTGGCCTGGGATGATGAGTTACCTCTAGATTTGGAAAATGAATGGAAAGGTTGATGCTCTGAAATGGAATATCTTAAGAGATTAGAGATAATTTGCTTAATTTGTAAAAGATTTAATGCTACTCCAGGTAAGGAACTAATAGCAGCACTACCTAGAGGTAGGATTATTGAAACTCCACCATTTGAAACAACTTAGAATTTGAAACATTTACAGAAATTTAATCTGTTTCAAATGGCTTTGTGGGACCGATTTATATCAAAACTTTGTCTGGTCCAGAAAAGGCTTATATTTTAATATTTACTTGTGCGGTAATTAGACAGAATAAAAATTACAGCTTGCAGAATAAAAATTAGAGGAATCAAATGGTGGTAACTGTTATTTCAATATTTTATTGATACAGAAAAAGCAAATGCATGCCCTGTCAAGAAAACTTACTGAATGTATGCTAGGGATTACTAGATGGCATCTGAAATAATAACGATTCAGAGCTATTATAAAAAAAGAAAAGTGCAGATTAAAGACTGTGTGGTTTCCTAATATATAATTATAGATTCTGAAGATTAATAAAGCTGATAAATTAAGTTACATTATTCAGAAAAGTACATTAAACAGGATATAAAGCTGTTTTATTCGTTTTAGAAATTCTGATTTAAATAATTCATAATAAATATTGTACTTTCTTATGTTTATTAAATCATATCAGCACAGCACAATAATTAAAATAAAATGAACTACC
Source organism: Stegodyphus mimosarum (assembly GCA_000611955.2). Taxonomy (NCBI): domain Eukaryota; kingdom Metazoa; phylum Arthropoda; class Arachnida; order Araneae; family Eresidae; genus Stegodyphus; species Stegodyphus mimosarum. The sequence goes on from KK120370.1 coordinate 20,853, forward strand.
CAAGAAGAACGATGAAAGTTATCATAACACGAACAACCACTTTCTCATACACCAGTTTTGCAATGATGCCAAAAGTCTTGGAGCAAGAGTGCTTTCTGATTGGTTGAATTTCTTCAGTTTCCAGTGGGATTCAGCCAGTTGTTAAAAATACAAAACCAAGAATAAGATGAAGTAGAGTTTAAGATAAAGTTTGTAATGAAAGGATTAGTGGTATAACATTCTATTTGAGAATAAACTATTGATCCTAACAGCCATTAATCTTTCAATAAATGATATTTTTATATTTAAAAGCTAATGGATTTAAAGGAACATATGGTTTCAAAGGATGAAGGTAGATGGGGGAAAGAATTGCTGTATATAACATCTACAAGTATAACAAAAAGAGTAGCAATGAAATCTCATAATTAACTTAGACAATATTTTTGTGAACAAGATGTTAGCAAATTTAAACAAATCTGTCATCTGACACAAAGTGTATATTAAAATAATAAAACAATAATAATTTACTATAAAAGTTAAAATAACTGTGTAAGCTATAGATACAACGAACATTTTAACAGATTTATCATTATTTCTAAGAGAATAGAAAAAACAATATTACACTTACCATAAATGTTGCACTAAACTTAGATCACAGGTCATCTTTCATAAAATACCAGTGACCTGGAATATTTGCAGGCAGTAATCCAAATTAATCTTTTCTTTTCAGAGAGCTATAGAATAAAAAAAAGAACACATCAATACATCATGATAAACTAAATTAGCACAGAGGGTACTTAATTACAAGCGCCACATTTTTAAAATACAATTACACATCTATATGCATTACTTTAAATTTAGGGTGTACATAAAATTGAGCAGATTTCAGATTTTGCAATAGGTGAATGCCTATCACTCACTTAAAATCTTATTAAAATGTCTTCTTTAGGTTTTGCATTCACAATATCATTCCATAAATACATTATGTGTGCATATTTAGCACAAATAGTCAATAAGTTGTGCAAAGGGCAAAATATATATATATGTCATATTTTTGGAACACAGTAGGGATGGCAGAGTGGTATGGCGAATGGAAAGAGTTGATACCAAACTAAATTCAACCAATCAACACCTTTATTTGCAGATTTCCAGGCACACTAGAATAATTCCTTGTACACAATATATTCTTTAATCATAGCAATTACAATAATTTCTTATATGCACAGATAAAAAGAAGCGACGTCATTTCAGGCAGGGAAGCATAAGCAGTGCAGATATGATTGCATGGCAAAAGTCAGGGCTTTAGTGTAGAATTGGGTGCCCTTTCGATTGGCGAAAATTTTTTTTCAGTTTTGGCGATAAAACCTCATTTTTTGGTTACTATGAGAGTTTTAACATGGTTTTAGCTTCTTCATTTATTTAATTAAAAATAAATCCATGTGCACATGGACAAAGTAAAGGCAATGTGCAATGACTAGTTTGTGCAATTCTCTGATGTCTTTTTAAGTGAAAATAGGTCGATGTGTACATGGACACTGAGTTTTTGAAATTTTGTGACTTTTTGTTTTGGTTTTGTGTAGCGGCCATCTTGAAATTGTGTCTTATTGGCGCCGATCTTGGCGTCAAAACAATCGCCAGAAAAACAAGCGGCACCCAATTGTAAACTTTTACCAAAGTCAGGTCCCGAAGCAGAATTTATACTGCATAGATGCAAAAACGAACCTAAACCCATGGTTGGTCAGTTTTACTTTCAGTTTCCATTTCTCAAGGAGCGTTGTGTAATTTCAAATGATCTCGAACCTGGGAGAACGGATGAATTTAAGGGGAGATTTAGCATGTTAATTTTGAGATTGCCAATTAGTTTTTAAAACAGCTATCATATTTTGTTATATCTTATATATCCCCCCTTCAAAAGAAAGGTTGGGTAAGCAGGGTGGAAGAAAAAGCATTAAAGCAGCAAAATGTAAAAGGAAAGATAGAGTTTTGAAAATACAAAACATGAACTTATACACAAAAAATTATCATCGTAGAATTTTGACTGAAACTTTGACATTTCACTGAAAGTGGTAAAATTTGGGATTAAATACTTTAAATACTATTACAGTCTTTAAAAAAAAATTTGCACATTTTAGAGTCCTGAAATAAGAATGTCCAATGAAATTTTGTATCAAAGTCTTTTTCACAAAAATAGTTGAAATTGAATGTTTCTTAAAAATATATTATCTTTTAGAATCTCCATACTTATATTTTAGGGAAGGCATTTTAAAATAAAAAAAAATTTGTATACATCATTCAGAAGCACAAACATTTTCAAACTTCTCATTAAAACATTTGAAATTCTTACTTATTCTTTACAAAACCTGAACACCTCACAACTTTCTCTAAATACTAGCATAGCCCTCATATTGGTTCATCATTTGAACAGACCGGTGTTTATTGTGTTTATTCTTCACCACTGGCCCAAAGATTTGCCAAATTAACAGTTACTGTAGAAAAGGCCTCCGTTCCTTGGATAGAGGCGACTGGCCTTTTTTGAACTGCTGTATCACTCCATTATAAAAATTAAAAACACGCTCCGTTTTATGAAAAAATAAAATTACTTAGATTAAAAAAATGTATTTTTTCATAAGATGAGAGCCTTCAATGTTTATCTTTTGAAACATTAAAGAAATACCTACAATTTAAAAATTTCAAACAATAATTTCATTCTTAAAATACAGCAAAAATTCAAAAATATAAATTCAGAGAAACTGAAACAATAGTACAAAAATATTAATCTTATTAGCAACTAAGTGAATCCTCAAAATTCATTATCTAATTTTTATCAAATTCAACATTTTTCTTTTTTTTTTTCCAATTCAGAAATACGAAACTACATTTTAACTAAATCATAACATTTTTAAAGTTATTAACTTTCATCTTAAACTATTTTAAAATATTATCATAAATAAATCATAAAAACTACACAATTACTTATAAATGCAAAGTTACTTATAATGCAAAGTTATTTTAAAATGTAATTTACTCAATTTGGAACTTAATACCACTTCCATGTCACATTTGATGATATTTTTGATAATATTCTATCCTTTGAATGAAAAGAGCACAAAATTTCTGAAGAATTTGCCAAATAAAGCACAAGAATTATTTAGTATTCCACAGTTCACTAATCACGGTTGTTAGTCTAGATGTTTAATTTTCTTTTTACACGATGAAAACATTGCGAAGAATATTGCAAGCCAGCACTAATCCTTAGGCATATTTCACTGATGAAAATGATCTTGATTAGAAACACTTTTTTTACATTTTGAAGCAGCAGAGTTATCGGTTTCACGTTGCCTAATGGGCAAAGAAAGTCAACGACAACACTCAAACCCAAAGCATTTTTGAATCCAGTATTAACTATTCCATTTGGGAAACTTCTACCAGGTTGGATCCTGTCTTGACTTTGAAAAATATTGGTTGGTCAGTTTTACTTTTAGTTATCATTTCTCAAGCAGCGTTAGGTAGTTTCGAATGATCTTGAACCTGGAAGAACAGATGAATTTAGGAGGAGATCACTAAATTTAGCATGTTAATTTTGAGATTGCCAATTAGTTTTTAAAACAGCTATCATATTTTGTTATATGTTATATATATATATATATATATATATTAATATTTCTAGTGAGAACCTAAAACAATAATCATTATAAAATAATCATTATAATGTAGTAGGTAATTTTCCAATTTTTGTTTAAATGTTACATGTTAATCAAAAGGTTGAGAACTACTCTCAATAACTTATATATCCCCCCTTCAAAAGAAAGGTTGGGTAAGCAGGGTGGAAGAAAAAGCATTAAAGCAGCAAAATGTAAAAGGAAAGATAGAGTTTTGAAAATACAAAACATGAACTTATACACAAAAAATTATCATCGTAGAATTTTGACTGAAACTTTGACATTTCACTGAAAGTGGTAAAATTTGGGATTAAATACTTTAAATACTATTACAGTCTTTAAAAAAAAATTTGCACATTTTAGAGTCCTGAAATAAGAATGTCCAATGAAATTTTGTATCAAAGTCTTTTTCACAAAAATAGTTGAAATTGAATGTTTCTTAAAAATATATTATCTTTTAGAATCTCCATACTTATATTTTAGGGAAGGCATTTTAAAATAAAAAAAAATTTGTATACATCATTCAGAAGCACAAACATTTTCAAACTTCTCATTAAAACATTTGAAATTCTTACTTATTCTTTACAAAACCTGAACACCTCACAACTTTCTCTAAATACTAGCATAGCCCTCATATTGGTTCATCATTTGAACAGACCGGTGTTTATTGTGTTTATTCTTCACCACTGGCCCAAAGATTTGCCAAATTAACAGTTACTGTAGAAAAGGCCTCCGTTCCTTGGATAGAGGCGACTGGCCTTTTTTGAACTGCTGTATCACTCCATTATAAAAATTAAAAACACGCTCCGTTTTATGAAAAAATAAAATTACTTAGATTAAAAAAATGTATTTTTTCATAAGATGAGAGCCTTCAATGTTTATCTTTTGAAACATTAAAGAAATACCTACAATTTAAAAATTTCAAACAATAATTTCATTCTTAAAATACAGCAAAAATTCAAAAATATAAATTCAGAGAAACTGAAACAATAGTACAAAAATATTAATCTTATTAGCAACTAAGTGAATCCTCAAAATTCATTATCTAATTTTTATCAAATTCAACATTTTTCTTTTTTTTTTTCCAATTCAGAAATACGAAACTACATTTTAACTAAATCATAACATTTTTAAAGTTATTAACTTTCATCTTAAACTATTTTAAAATATTATCATAAATAAATCATAAAAACTACACAATTACTTATAAATGCAAAGTTACTTATAATGCAAAGTTATTTTAAAATGTAATTTACTCAATTTGGAACTTAATACCACTTCCATGTCACATTTGATGATATTTTTGATAATATTCTATCCTTTGAATGAAAAGAGCACAAAATTTCTGAAGAATTTGCCAAATAAAGCACAAGAATTATTTAGTATTCCACAGTTCACTAATCACGGTTGTTAGTCTAGATGTTTAATTTTCTTTTTACACGATGAAAACATTGCGAAGAATATTGCAAGCCAGCACTAATCCTTAGGCATATTTCACTGATGAAAATGATCTTGATTAGAAACACTTTTTTTACATTTTGAAGCAGCAGAGTTATCGGTTTCACGTTGCCTAATGGGCAAAGAAAGTCAACGACAACACTCAAACCCAAAGCATTTTTGAATCCAGTATTAACTATTCCATTTGGGAAACTTCTACCAGGTTGGATCCTGTCTTGACTTTGAAAAATATTGGTTGGTCAGTTTTACTTTTAGTTATCATTTCTCAAGCAGCGTTAGGTAGTTTCGAATGATCTTGAACCTGGAAGAACAGATGAATTTAGGAGGAGATCACTAAATTTAGCATGTTAATTTTGAGATTGCCAATTAGTTTTTAAAACAGCTATCATATTTTGTTATATGTTATATATATATATATATATATATATTAATATTTCTAGTGAGAACCTAAAACAATAATCATTATAAAATAATCATTATAATGTAGTAGGTAATTTTCCAATTTTTGTTTAAATGTTACATGTTAATCAAAAGGTTGAGAACTACTCTCAATAACCTCTTTTTTTTTTTTTTTTTT
>KK120370.1:26563-38047 GCA_000611955.2 Stegodyphus mimosarum
TTTGTCTGGGATCCGGGGAATTTAAGACAGCAGACATTCAGAGACTACAGGGTTCGTACACATGTCTGCACACGGAAATTAAGTACTTTTAAGGACTTTTAAGGACCATTAATGACAAAAATTAAGGACCTATGAGCAAACGGAAACTGAATAAATTAAATTAAAAATATTATCTATGCCTGAACTTCATTTTTGTTATACAATCCTAACAAGAAAATAGATCCGCAAGTAGGATGAATTATTATTAAATATGAATTAATTAACAAAATTATTAATAAGTTTGAGAATAAAATCAACTTTATAAAACGTATCAAGCAGCATTAAGTATTTTACATTTATAATAGTTGGACATATGTGAAGGAAGATAAGTGACATTTTATTATGTTTTGCTAAGAGTTAGCTTTATGTTATTTATTTATTTTAATATTTCATTTTTGTTACATACTTGCTCAGCCTAGAAGTTTAGTAAATAGCAGATAGATTTTATGTCAAGAGGCATAGATTAAAATAGAAGTAAGATCTAATCAGCATGCTTCATAACAAAAGATCGCCCTGTACCCGCTGCTGCTTACCTAGAGAGAGATCTGCTGATTAGAACAAACCTAAAAGGCCTGATGTAGGCACGGTTGGCATATTGTTTTAAGTGTCGGTAGATGCAATAAGAATGAGAAGAATGCAGAAGAATAAGTTTTACATGAATTTTTGCGTTTTTGTGTTTTATCTTGTGACCACGGTAAGGATTAATGAAAGGCAATAACTCGCTTAAATATGCAGAGGTATTAATTAAGCAAGCTTTAAGGTAAGCAGTTTGTTATAAATTATTAAATTAGGTAGTTAGATAACCTTAGTTATTATGGATTTACATGGCCAATATAAAATTTTATTTATTTTTTAAACAATATTTGTTAAAAAAGCCCCATTAAAATCACAATCTAATAAAATTTCTCGGTTTAAAATACATGTAATTTATGACATTGATTCTTAACAATATTAGGATAATTACACATTAAAAGCTACAAAACATTAATGTTTTGTAACAACAAAACTCAGCCAAATAGTTATGCGTCTTTTTAATTTGAAGCCTTCCCAGACATTTTGGCTAATTTAAATCGATTTCCTTCTCTTTAAGCATCTTTTCTAACAATCAGAAAATTGTCACAATACGAAAACCAGTGTTCTCACTACTTTCTGCATGCTTTATCCAGAACCTCCCAACAGAGGTGAAGCAAATTATCGCTATGTCTGAAAGTAACTACAATGTCAGACAAATAAAAAGGCTTTAAGAAGCCTCTTATTTAAAGAGAACTTAGAATATAAAGACATGTTCCGAGGCTACCAAAATCAATTGCAGGTCATGGTGATGTAATTAAACAAGAACAATCAAATTCAAACTAAAAATGTGGACTAGTGGTCAAAGACTATACAATTTAATTTTAATTTAAGCTGGCTCGGTAACTCTATCATATGATGAAATGGGAAACTATATTAAAAGCTGAAATCATGAACAACTGGGTAATTTATATAATAATAACTGTGCATATATTTGAAGAACAGTTTTCTTTATCTATTCAGTTTCTTTCTTCAACGCATTTCCTTTTCATTTTAGAATTTTTGGATTTAATTAAGGATTTCTGTTATTCTAAAATAACTAAATGCATTTAGAATGCATAGAAAAGGCTGATAATTTTATTTATTTAGCAATATCAAAATTCAGAAGAAATATGAAATAAATATGGTAAGGACTGGTTATAGAGCTGATGTGGTAGAATTTTTAGAATTTATTGACAAACTGAGCAACAAATAACTAAAAATGTTATAACTTTTAGAATTCTGTAATAGCGAAAAGCTAGAAATATTTTGAGGAAAAAAGGCAAAACTGTAAAATTAATTTTATAGAGAAAATTGATGCATATTCTGAGAATTCCGAATATTCTGAGACAATTACATGGGAAGAACTCTTACTATCAAAAACTTAAGACATTTTTAATTAATTACAAAGCAAATTTCGTTTTTAGTAAGAACTGTTCCGTAAATTGTGTTTTATAGCATTATATCTTGTTTATTTCTCGGATTCAAAATATTGCATAATAAGTTGTTAAAATGGAACTTTATAATATGACAGCGAAAAATAAAAATATTTATTTTAATGTTATTTTTAAATATAATTAGTCCAAAGGGATTTAGTCCCGAAGGACTATTGCTTTTCGTAGCCAAATAAATAGCCAAATAAATAGCCAAATAAATGTGAAATTCGTAACAATATGCTCTAAAACTTTAACGAATTTTTCATTAACAAACTCAAAGATTTCAAAGCCAGAAATACCAACGTTGTACAGAAAAACATTTTTATCTCCAGCGCGTGAGAGAGTGTACCGAAATTTCTAAAGATATGCTCAATTTAAAATTATTTTGCGATATTGCTGTTGAACTGAATTTTATGGTTTTAAGTGCGAAGAACACGGTATTTAACAAATAAAGGTAACACACAAAATGTTAAATAAACGTCCCTTTGGAAGTAATTTAAAATCTGAAACATTTCAGATTTTTTTTTTCTTTTTCAATATATTACCATTATTTTAATGAAATTTATTAATGTTAAAATGTATTAAAAAAAATCGTCGAAAAATTCCCAGATATCGGAATTAAAACTTTTCCACAAAAACTGATCTTAAAATCGCCAAAATGTTGATAAGTGGCCAAATTTAGAACTATTAAATAAAAAACTTCACATCACCAAAAGTGAAAAGTTGTTTAAAAGCTCTTCATTAGAAAAAATGAATTTTGAAATGCTTATTTTTCACTTCTTGCTTAGAAACTGGAGTATCCCACAATTTATATTAGAAATAAAAATAAGTTATAACACATGAACCCATTCAAAAGATAACCATATGCGTTGGTGAATCGCCAAAAATATTCCTCCAAAATGCTACTTCACACTCAAAATGGTAGTCGTAAAAAAAAAAAAACAGAAATTTCAGATGATTAAAATTAAGGACCTTCTGTCGATTTCGGTCGATATTAAGGACTTTTAAGGACTAAAAATCGATTCCAAAAAACCTAAGGACTTTTAAGGACTCTTAAGGACCGTACGAACCCTGGATTAATGGAGAAGGCAATTAGAAATTTAGTATGGCCAGAGCGAAACAGAAGCTTTATTATGAGAAGTAAAAGCAGGAAGCTGATAGCGAGGGAAATAAAATCTTAAAAACTAACATTATCTTTCAAATCAAGAAGGAATGGTTGGAAAATTTTGTAATAATTTCAAACGCCCAATTTTAATTGAACAAATAAGGAAAAGATGAGTACTTCTGAAAAGTCAAAATGCGAAAGTATCACTGCTAATGTTAATCAGATCAAGCACTACAAATGCACTGATTTGCCACTACTGTGAAGATGTTTTGCAAAAATCATCTAATGTGAGCAACGAAAAGCAATCTAGAAATGCAGCAGATACAATATTAACATCCAGACTACAATGTCCACAAAGAAGAAAGAAAGTCAGAACTAGCGAAAGAGAAAACATAATTGCAAAGACTCTTCAAAAAGTAAAGCTATGCAGAATCGAAGGTCAAGCAGACAAAAGAGAAATTGGTGAAAATGCGCTTTAGCCCACTGCCTGGCGATGTTTTGAAAATCGCCAATTCGGCGCGTTTCTGCGAAACGTCTTTGCAATTGCAACCTTCCCGACACGCTCCGCGAAAACCTATTGTAAACAAAACATAGAATTCTAAAGCATAAATTAGTATGGAAACTGTTGCCACAAAAAGATAATAAAATAATATGCAAAACGAACATTATGATCATTAAAATATTTGTCAGGTTTAAATTAATTATTTACATTTTATGTTGTAATACTTACACATTTAATGCCGTTACATAACCTTCCCGACACGCTCCGCGAAAACGTAACCAAAATGGCATCGGAGAAAGAAGGAATTTTTTTTAAAAGGGCATTAAAATTACAAACGATACCATGTACACACCGTTCCGTTTTAACTTAAAAAAAAATCTGCGAATTGCACAATGTAGGCAACGTACACAAATGAACAAAATAAGCTAAAATAACGAAAATAAATTACAAGAAAATGCCATGTGCACAGCGTTCCTTTTAAACTTAAAAAAAACTTCAGCGAATTGCACAACGTAGGCAACGTACAAACAGTCAGCCATGTTGGCGGATATACGGAGTTACCCATGTTGGCACGTTTATTGCTCATTCAAAAACAATCGCCGCCAAGCAGTGGGCTAAAGCGCATTCCAACTGAGAAATTTATCCAAAAAGAAAAAAAACCTGAAAGGTTTAAGATTTTAAATTATGTCAAAAGGGCATTTTTTTAACATTTTGTGTGTTATCTTTATTTATTAAATATCATATTCTCCGCACTTGAATCATAAAATTCAGTTCAAGAGCAATATTGCAAAATAATTTAAAATTGAGCATATCTTTAGAATTTCCGATACACAGTCTCATGCGCTGAAGATAAAAATGTTTTTCTGTACAACATTGTCATTGCTTGCTTTGAAATCCTTGAGTTTGGTAATTAAAAATTCATTAAAGTTTTACAAAATATGAAATTGATGATAAAACAAATTCCAAATTTGGGCTTCCAGACGCCCATATTCGCAGTAGGATTGCGTCATTCAAACATTCAAAATCTGATGGTACTGTTGTTTTATGACAATATGAGAAACATACATGCATTTATGCAAATTCTTCATTATTTAATTTCTTCAAATATAATACAGGACGATAATATTTGGCGGCAACTATTTGAAAAGTGAAAAAGACATCCAGAGTGATTTGGCACAAAATGAAACCTATAGCCCCCTTTGGACTAAAAAGTATAAAGATCATTCAGATGCAGTAACCAAGCAAGTAATCAGAAATGACTTTTGGGAAGTCATTGAATGAGAAGCCTAGCCAGGAGAGAGGTTCGTACAACCAATCCAGAATTTACTTTGCAAATGACTAATGGATGATGAGCCAGACCAAAGGGTGAAGTTCTGAGCAAATCAGAGGAGGTTTCTGACAGCACATCAAGTCGCAAGAAAGAGGCTGACTATGCCAGAATTCCCACAGTCCCAGAGGAAATTGAAATGAGTAAGGGACAGAGCCCAGAAATGTAAACTACTAGCAAATCAACAATCGAGGAAAAAACTATGAATGCATTATATAAACACTTTCTCATCCCGGAAGGAATTTCTGCAAAAAAGAATGAATGAGTTCAAAAGAAATATATATAAGTGAAAATTTTTTAATTATTTTCTTTGAATATTTAGTTGATTTTATGTCTTTGTGGAAAAGCTGCTACATATGTTAAGTTTTGCCTCAAGTGAGGACATCCTATTTTTTATTCAGATAGAATCTTTTTCAATTTAGTTACATTTTTATTTTTAGTATAAGCATGATACTGGAATTTTAGTCCAAGAGACTGCATTGAGAAAATTTTGGTGCAACTGCAAAATATATATTAGCAACTTATATGCAGTGTGATACAAACTGAGCAATCTTTTGAATGTTAACGAATTTTAATTTTTCCATAAAGCATGTTGTTAATTTTTTTTTTAAAGTGGAAGTATGTTCTATTAACTGTTTTGTAAAAGTTAAGTGTTCTTATATTGCACATGAGAAATTTCAAGCTAGCAAGTGATAATGATTTGAAGTAAAGTAAAAAGCTAGCACAATGAATTTAAAGTAGTTAAAAAAATTTTTTTAGGGACCAAAACTTGCAATCAGCTAATATGGATTAATCTGAGCTGAACTTCATTCATTTTAAGATTTTGAAATTTAAAATTTTAAGATTTTCTGTGTGTAAGCTTTCATCTTACACACATTATATCCCAGCCCTTCCTTACTGCCCTTGCTAGCATGCTACTGCTTACCTATCTTTCATAAAGTGTATCGTTATAATGATTTTCTTTTCAAGCGGCAGGCACAATTTATCATAGATGTTGGCCATTACTAATGCCACGTTTGTTTAATAATTTAAACAATGTTTTAGACCTATTCTCTGCCAAACGGTAAACTAGCTGAAAATTACTAGATCGACCATTGTTCAAATTCTCAAAGAAGTTCCTGCATTGGAGTTTTTGATTTCTCCAAATTTTAAACCTGCTGTTAAATAAACGATGTATAGGTAGGCGATCTTTATTGTAAAACGTTTAAAGGGCATATGTTTCAACGTACACTTTACACCAATACTGATAATATGGTAAATAAAGATAAATATATTAAGCGATGGGCATATTAATTTTGAAAAATTCAGTCTCTTAGACTGAAAATTTGTGCTAATTTAATTCGAACTCAATGATAATTACACAGTTATAACACATATATTATTTAGAAAGTGAGTTAAATGTAGCATACATTGTTAAATGCATCATACACTTAAAACAGTACTAAACGAAACGGCTGAATCTTCTCCGATATTGTCATAATATTTTACTTCCATCTCAATTTCATCATGAGGAAATAAATGCGATGGTAAGAGCTTTATCTTCTTTGAAATATTTTTTCTTTATTACCTCCAAAATAATTGAAAAGCTTTTCGACAAAAATATATTACGTAAGTAAAAATATATTCCGTTTTGCGAAGTGCTTCCGAAAAGCAGAACTGCGCAGCTTATCAGACAGTTTTAACTTTAATCAGGAAATCTTTTCTTCTATAGGTAAAACACATAGCAGTTCAAATTACAATACAATTTACATACGTATACACACTTCAGTTCAAATTACAATACAATTTACATACATACACACACTTCAAATAGTAAATGGATACCGTAACAGGAGGACAACTTCTATTTCTTGTATTTGTATTTAATTTTGGTGAAAATGCGCTTTAGCCCACTGCTTGGCGATGTTTTGAAAATCGCCAATTCGGCGCGTTTCTGCGAAACGTCTTTGCAATTAATTGCAACCTTCCCGACACGCTCCGCGAAAACCTACTGTAAACAAAACATAGAATTCTAAACCATAAATTAGTATGGAAACTGTTGCCACAAAAATATAATAAAATATGCAAAACGAACATTACGATCATTAAAATATTTGTCAGTTACCTTTAAATTAATTATTTACATTTTATGTTGTAATACTTACACATTTTATGTCGTTACATAACCTTCCCGACACGCTCCGCGAAAACGTAACCAAAATGGCATCCCAGAAAGAAGGAATTTTTTTTAAACGGGCATTAAAATTACAAACGAGACCATGTACACACCGTTCCGTTTTAACTTAAAAAAAAAATCTGAGAATTGCACAATGTAGGCAACGTACACAAATAAACAAAATAAGCTAGAATAACGAAAATAAATTACAAGAAAATGCCATGTGCACAGCGTTCCGTTTTAACTTAAAAAAAACATCAGCGAATTGCACAATGTAGGCAATGTGCACAAATCAACAAAATAAAATAAATTGCAAACGATACCAGCGTTCTGTTCTTCAGCTGAGCCAAATTATTTCAATAAAAGGCAACAAAATATAAAAATTAAGCAACTTGCACTTCCAATAAAGTAATAAATGTACATGTACATTCACTCACCTCTCTCAGCATCACAGCTAAATCCATACCGACTCGGTATTTAGCGAAATATAAGGTACGAAAATAGCAAACACTCAACACAAAAACACCGCATTCAAAGAATACAACAAAACAAAGACACTAAAATAACTACTTAAATTAACACATAAGAATTTCGAATAAACCGCTACGTCATCTCACATTACCAATAAAACCGTTCTTTATAAAATAGGAAATACGCATGCGCGAAAACTACATGTTTCCCTAGCTTCAAAATACCCAGTCAGCCATGTTGGCGCGTTTATTGCTCATTCAAAAACAATCTCTGCCAAGCAGTGGGCTGAAGCGCATTTGGGCCTTAATTTTTTCCTCTTTCGAGGATTTAAAAGTTATCTAAAAAGTACTAGTTAAAAATGTAGTAGACATCATATTATCTTGCCTAAACACAACGGAAGACTTGTAGACAGACAGACAAAGAAGACATATGTCTTGTTTTGCACCCGCTAAGTCTTTCTGCTCCGATGGGCGAAAAATCAAGCTAGGGTGCGAAGGAAAGGTATATAGAAAATGGGCAATTTCGTGTTTCAGAGGAGAGTAAAAAGGAACTTCATACATTTTATACGAGTTCTATAGGCCAGGAAAAAAATATGGGACAAAATAAAATTAAAAATAACAGAATATCCAAGTATTCTGATATTTTTTTATTTATTTATTTTTGTTGATATGCTCTCGCATTGTGTATAGTTTTAAGATATTGTCTGATGTTGTTTGCAAAAAAAAAAAATAAATAAATAAATAAATAAAATAAAAAAAAAATAAAAAAAAAGGGGGGAAATGTTGTATGAATATGTTTGGAAACCGCAATACTAAATGTTACCTTTTCCTTTCTTTTTCTTTCTATATACCCTTTTTATTATTTTTTTCTTTCCATTACTTTTGGGCCATTTATTTTTGATTTTATTTTGTCCCATATTTTTTTCCTGGTCTTCTATATTCTTTTCTTCGATATTTATTACCTTTCCTTCGCACCATAGCCTGATTTTTCGGCCATCCTTGCAGAAAGACTTAACGGCTGCAAAACAATGTTTGGTTCTAATTTGACTCTAATAATTTTAATTTGGTGGGTGGGGGAACAAACATCAGGGTAAAATGTTAAGAAGTTATATGATGTTAAGGCAGTCAGTTATAGTTGTCTGTATAGTGCGGTAATTCCGTATTCTATTAGGTATGTAACAAATCATTTGGAAAAAGCAACATTTTTAAGGAGCACATGCGTATCCATTCAGCAGAGAAACATCGCGTGTATTAGGTATGGAATCATTCAGAGGAAAGGGAGTTTTAAACAAGCAGATGGTTAAACATACAGAGGAGAAACTTCATGTATGTGAAGTATGTAAGAAGCCATTTACTCAAAAGCATAGTTTAAAGAAGCATATGCTTGTTCATACAGGAGAGAAATCTCATACGTGCGAAGTGTGTAAGAAGCCTTTTTATTGCAAGGGCAATTTAAACCAGCATATGCTTATTCACACAGGAGAGAAACCTCATGTGTGTGAGGTATGTAACAAGTCATTTAGACGAAAGAATACTTTAAAAAGGCATAAGATTATTCATACAAGAAAGAAACTTATATGTACCAATAAACATATATGTGAAGTATGTAAGAAGTTATTTACACGTAAGAGTACTTTAAATCAGCATATGCTTGTTCACACAGGAGAGAGACCTCATATGTGCAAACTATGTAAGACGTCATTTACTTCTAAAGGGAGTTTAATTAAGCATATCCTCATTCATACGGGAGAGAGACCTCATGTGTGCGAAGTATGCAATAAGTCATTTAGTCAAACAAGTAGTTTAAACCTGCATATGCTTATTCACACAGGAGTGAAACCTCATATGTGTGAAGTATGTGGAAAGTCATTCAGACAAAAAGTATTTTTAAACATGCATATGCGTATCCACACAGGAGAGAAGCCTCATACATGTGAAGTATGTAAGGTGTCATATAGTCAAAAGAGTACTTTAAATGAGCATATGCTTATTCACACAGGAGAGAAACCTCATATGTGTGAAGTATGTAAGAAATCCTTTAGTCATAAAGGTACTTTAAACATGCATATGCTCATTCACACAGGAGAGAAACCTCATATGTGTCTAGTATGCAAGACATCATTTAAGCTTAAGAGTAGTTTAAACATGCATATGTTTAAGCACACTGGAGAGAAACCTTATATGTGTGAAATATGTAAGATGTCATTTAATCAAAAGTGTAATTTAAAGCTGCATATGGCTATTCACACAGGAGAGAAATCTCATGCATGTGAAGTGTGTAAGAAATCATTTAGTCAAAGGGGTCATTTAAACATGCATATGCTCATTCACACAGGAGAGAAACCTCATATGTGTGAAGTATGTAAGAAGTCATTTAGTCAAAAGTGTAATTTAAAAATGCATATGCTTACTCATACAGAAAGGAAACCTTATATGTGTGAAGTATGTAAGAAGTCATTTAGTCAGAAGCGTAGTTTATACCTGCATATGCACATTCACACAGCAGAGAAACCTTGTGTGTGAGGCATGTGAAAAGTCGTTTATACTAAACGATGGTTTAAATATAGATATCCATTTAGTAATCTCATGAATTATATATATAAAAAGTCATTTGGACAAAAGAGTAATTTGAAGAAATATGTTGATCTGCACAAAAGGGAAACCTTTCTTTTGTAAAAGTGTTAGATTAGTAACAACCTTTATTTTTGAATGCTATAAGAACTGGACCATGCAGCAAAGAAACTTGATAAGGTGTGGTCGAGGCTGGTTTATTCATGCTGGATAGCAGAATGTAGAGTGGCAAAATTCTTAAAATTTAGACAGGTATTCATTTGCACAATTCAGGATTTGCAGAGATTATGCCAGCTCACATAAAGCCTACTACTGGCTATGTAGTAAGTATGTAAATTGTTATTTGATCAAAATAAATTGTGAACTTTTAGTTTCGGTAGAAGAAAAAAATTTTTATGGAAGATAAATCTCTAATGAAACATTTTTTTTAACCCTCTGAGTGCCATGACTGGCTTTATCCGGTCATGAGATTTTCGGTCACCTGGTACATATTAGCTTATAATTTCAGATCTTTTGCTGGTGTATAATGTCATCTTAATGAATGTGAGTTTAGGAAATTAGAAACTAAAGTACATAATCATAGAAATTTAGCTGATAAATGCTGTTTAAATACAGGTCTTCATGACTGATCCTTAAACCCACGCCACTCAAAGGGTTAATATATTAGTTGTTTCCATTCTTGGTGAGCAAATAACGAAGACTATACAACTCCAGTAACAAAAGCATCAGTCTGTAACATTTACAAAACCAGTATATGGTTACCATATATTATGCTGAGAAAGAGGAATGAGTTCTTGAATATTTTCATTCAAACCTTGGAATACCAAGTAGAATAATGCAGTGTCCGTAAAGTTTATAAGAAGATATTTGGGAAATATTTCCATGCAGGTAAGAAATCCATGTATATTAAATTTAATCGAAAACTTCCCCCCCCTTCCTTATCCAGTTGTGAAGGACATTTAAATTAACGGTGAAAATGCGCTTTAGCCCACTGCTTGGCGATGTTTTGAAAATCGCCAATTCGGCGCGTTTCTGCGAAACGTCTTTGCAATTAATTGCAACCTTCCCGACACGCTCCGCGAAAACCTATTGTAAACAAAACATAGAATTCTAAACCATAAATTAGTATGGAAACTGTTGCCACAAAAATATAATAAAATAATATGCAAAACGAACATTACGATCATTAAAATATTTGTCAGTTACCTTTAAATTAATTATTTACATTTTATGTTGTAATACTTACACATTTTATGCCGTTACATAACCTTCCCGACACGCTCCGCGAAAACGTAACCAAAATGGCATCCCAGAAAGAAGGAATTTTTTT
>KK120370.1:39143-71757 GCA_000611955.2 Stegodyphus mimosarum
TCATGTACTACGTACTCAAACCATAAAATTCAGTTCAAAATCAATATCGCAAAATCATTTTAAAATGAACATATCTTTAGAATTTCCGTAAGTCTCGTGCGCTGGAGATAAAAATGTTTTTTTTTCCGTACAGTGTTGCCATTGCTCGCTTTGAAATCATTTAGTTTGTTAATCAGAAATTCGTTGAAATGTTACAAAACATAAAATCGATAATAAAGCAAATTTCAAATTCAAAATTAGGGCTTCCAGATGCCCATATTCGCAGTAGGATTACGTCATTCAAAATTCGATGGCTCTAGGTTTTATCACAATGCGAGAAACATGCATACATTTATGCAGATTTTTCATTTTTAAAATTTAATGCAGAGCTATAACATTTAGTGGCAACAATTTGAAAAGTGAATCGGGCATTCAGAGTGAATCAACGCAAAATCGCAAAACGAAAGTAATAGTCCTTCGGGACTAAATCCCTTTGGACTAATAATAATAATAACATGCATACATTTATGCAGATTTTTCATTTTTTAAACTTTAATGCAGAGCGATAACATTTAGTGGCAACAATTTGAAAAGTGAATCGGGCATTCAGAGTGAATCAACGCAAAATCGCAAAACGAAAGTAATAGTTCTTCGGGACTAAATCCCTTTCGACTAAAAAGAATACGTAAATTAAGAATTAGCTAATTAAAAATAGTATTTGATACATATAAATTAAATTTATTGGGAAAAAACATATTAAGCATATTAAATATAAATTAGCATGAAATTAAATGTTAGCTGTTGAAATCAGTTTTGAATTAATTCTGTTTACAGCAATACTTGATTTCTTTTATTAGATTTATATAACCCTTTAAAAATCAGTCTTGGTCTTTATGTTTAATTTCATGCAGAGGTATTCAGGGTAAAAATATATTTTGGGGTACCCCTTGGCACTGACTTTTTGGCACCATTCCTGTTTACGTCCAACACCCTTCCCAGTAAAATGGCATTCAAAACATAATTAAAAAAAATTATATGATCTCAGTAAACTGCATTTTAAATCAATGATCATTTTAAACAATGAAATAACATAAAAAAGTAAATAACATGTCTCATTTATGCACTACAAAAAGGAAATATCAACTTAACCTTATTTAGAAATTCCTGTGTCTTTCGTCTGTGGCACACAAAATTCCTTAACAGCATCCAAAAACTTTCTAAAATTATCTGAATTAAAATCTGTATACTGCCGTTGCCATATAAATTCACAAAAATAAGAGTAAAAAATATCCTCTGTAGTGCCGGACTGTCAGTGGCATTTCTTTCGAAAATCCCTTTTTATTACACTCCACATACTTTGATAGTGTTGATATGAGTTCCGGTTTCCGGATCCTTAAATGTCATTGACTGACTTACTGAGAAGTGAATTAACCCATTATCAGGAGACAATCGTATGACTTCCAACAATCAGATATGATTATTGTACCAGGTAAGATATTCTGTTCAATTACATGCAACAAAGTTTCTTTTATCCTCAATCACTTAAAAAAAAAAGACCTGCCTCTCCCTCATTCTATTCCACTAAACACCCACTTTCTTCCACTTGTTTACCTCTGTTATATTTCCGTTTATCAAATTTACTTTCATCTATTTCAACAACCACCTATTTCAACCCCCAATCATTTCATCTTTACGAATACATTTATTGACACAGCTCTGTAAAAATTCTTCCAATCAGTTACAGTATTATTGTTGCTATTTAATTCAGTCTCAATCATTTTAGTTTTAGTTTCACACGCCCACATCAACTTAAAAATCAAAATCTCAATAATACTCAAGTGACTCTCTTTAAACCATGAACTCTTTCTAATGGAATGGCTTTATATGGTGAGCATTTGAACCTTTCTTGCGAGAAAGGCCATCTGAACGATCTTGACATTCGACCATATGCATTTCCTTTGTACAAACGGGACATTTATATTGACTACTAAGTAAACTTTCATTTACACACTAGTCAATTAATGATTTCCCCCCCCCCTTTGTTCCAAATCGCACAGAAACTTCAGATATCACATACAGCCATTTTACGATGTAAAGCACCTTCCTAACCAACATCCAACACATAAATAAGCCTTTACAAATATTTTCCCATCAGTCAAATTTGCCGCAATCACGTCATAATAGGGTTTCCATAACAACTACTCAGGTTACCATAAATGAAAGAACGCTTTGTAATAAATGAAACAACAACTTGAGGATAATCCAAGGGGCACCCTAAAATATAGACTAACCGCATTCAGATAAGTGGTTTGCTAGATTTTATTTTTATTAAGACCAGTGGCATAAGTAGAGCTTTGTGAGCTACAATTCAAAAAATGTTTCAGGGCCCTCACTCACCATGATTTACAGCATTCCCTGGGGGTAGGAGAAGGAAGAAAAAAAAAAGTACTTATGTATTAACACAATCATCTTGGCTCAGTCTGGCAATTTTTTACAGAGGAAAAGGTAAAAGTTACTTATCCATTGTGAGTTGATAGTGTTTGTGAATTTTTTTAAAAAATGGATTCCCAAATATCAATATTTATTGTAAGCTGGCAAACATTACACACATATGAAAGAAAACTTAATTTAGTAATTAAAAAAATTTTTAATTATTAAATACACATTATATAATGCATTAAAAATAAAAACTTACATTTTCTCCTGAATCTTTCTGTAATTTTTTGTGTGCTATTCTCCTGTCCAAGTACATAGCGATCGAAGAGGTATGGCATCATGCAAACTCTGGTAACATTGGCTTTCTACCAGACTTGTCTCGTGTTACCTTTAGAGATATTGTGTCAAAATTCAGTGTTCCTGAAGAAATTTTACTACAGTTTCCTCCACTGTCGTCAAATTCCACAAGTGCATATTTTAAAATTAATCTTAAGACACAAAATGTTATGATTTGTTTATGAAAGCCATTGGAATATACAACAAAAAGAACATATGCAAAAATGGCAACATTGCTTGACTGGAGGATTATTATAAGGATGACTGCCTGATGAATTGTTATGCACTTGGTTGCCTGAATTTGGCAGATTCTGAAAATTTGTTGAGTTCTACTAAGGTGGTTGCAACAATGCATAAAATGCAAAAAAAGGGGATAGAAAAATTCAAGGTTTTTTTTTTTTTTTCGTGGTTATATATGATAATTTTGGTGGAGGCTAGATAAATTATTAAGCAATGTCAATATGCAGTTATAAGTTATGAAGATGGAAAACACATTGTTGATTTTTGCAAAGGAAATTATTGAGTTTCTGGTTTTCTGTTTCTCTGTTTTTATGTCAATAAAGAGTGAAAATCACAGCTTCTTTCCTGGCTTCACTTGGTTTTTAATCCAGCATTGCTGCTTTGGGGGATCAGGATTTTATGACATTTTTCTTTCATCGGGGATGTATTGGAGATAATTAAATAAACTTGTAAAAGAAAGAAGCATGCCATTTAAAATACAGAATTAAAAGAAAACATGTAACGTAAGAGTTTGAAGATAAAATGCTTAAACATTACATGAAATATTATTTAAAATTTATATAAAATTTTGACCAGTCTAAGGTTTTTCTTGTCATAATTGTTATTATTTACTATTTTTAAGAAATGGATGAATGGCTGGTTAAGGCAGACAGCATAACTGACAAGCATATAGAAAGAAAAGATGTTAATTGTGTACCATAATTTACAACAGTAGAGAATGCAAAATTCCTTGTTTCAAGAAGTCATATTTCAGAAATGACGAAATGTATATATCAGTACAGCAATTTGTTAAATTCTCTGATGTTTTATTAAGTAAAAATAGATCACTTAGAAAATAACAGGTACAGATGAAGCAAGGCCATTACCCGTGAATTCAACTAAGCATATTAGGAATCAATGAGCTTTGCTAACTGCTAACTTCCCATCCTGGATGGTATTCCAAAGGAGAGACCCTGGAAAAGTGATCCAAAGCTCATCTATCCCTTTACCCTTATCACCAACCTCTTCAGGGGATTTCGGCTTCCTGTCTATTTTGCACATGTCCTTGCCATACCAACAATATATGCTTTCAAACATCCATGCCTTCTCTGTTATTCGAACCTAGCCCTTCATTATGGCAGTAAGTAAGCATATTAGGAATCAATGATCTTTGCTAACTGCTAACTTCCCACACTGGATATAATTCCGAATGATAGACCACAGGGAAAGTGGTTCGAATCCTTTTACCCTTCAAAAACCTCTTCAGAGGATCAGCTTCCTGTGTATTTTGCATGCTGACAATATACATTTTCAAACATCCATGCCTTCTCTGTTATTCGAACCTGGCCCATCAGTATGGCAGTCAGTGTCATTAATCACTGCTCTGTCTTGACATGCAATACCCTCCCCCCCACACACTGCATGGCCTGGGAAAATAACAACATGTGAAGTGCTAAATTTATGCAATTTTCTGACTTTTTTAACCAAAAACAGATTGCTGTATACATCGAGAAACAAGTTTTTCCAGTGCTAAGTTGTATACGATGCCAAGTTTCTGAGTTCTCTCTTTTTTTTAAGGTAAAGCATACCGCTGCGTACATAGGAAGATTATTATGGATATTTCTTGGATTTTTAATTTTGTTAATTGATTACTGTTTTGTGTAATTCTTAGTGTGCCACATTTTTTAAAATGGCAGTTGTCTTTCACATCTCAGGTTGGTGAAAAACTAGTCATCAGTGATTGATGACTTTTTGGGAGGGTTATGCATATGGTTAGAAAACCCATAAATATTTGCACATTCAAATGAGATCTAACTATTCTCTTAACACTTTTTAAACAGCATTAGTTTATTCAGTATTTGTTGATATATATGTCATCAGTCTCCTGATTTTTTTTTAAAGTGAAAATAGATCGATGTGTACAGGGACAAAGTCAAGGTTTGTGGTATTCTCTGATATTTTTTTAAGTGAAAATAGATCGATGTGTACATGGACACAGAATTTGTGTAATTCTTTGATCTGTTATTTTGGTTTTGTGTAGTGACCATTTTGACCTATTGTGTAGTGACCATTTTTGACCTATATTTTGACCTATTGCTGAGTGCCTTGCTGGCCAGTCACCAATTTTCTCCAAGGGGCACCCTTAAATATATTTTTACCAAAATCTGTTTAATGAATATTGTTTTCATTTTCCCAACCTCAATCAAATGGTGATATTTTAAATAAATGGGTACCTGAGTGTCTAGGTAAATGAATGTACAATATTTATTCTCATATTTCGTAATTAGTATTTCTCCTCCTTTTTTATTAATTTTATCAAAAATATGCAATTAGTTTAATTTTTAAATGAGATATGGTTACAGTAGAGACATAACAAATGAAAAATATTCATGGATAAATTGCTGGTAACTATCACAATATTACTTATTCAAAAGAAACCGACATGCTGATAAGAATATACAGTAGTATTGTCAATGCAATGTCTAATACAGTGACTCTCAACCACTGTGCCATGGCACTTTTGTATGCTGCCAAATTCTTAAAGTGTGTCACCAAATTTTAGAAATGTTATAGTAAGAATTATAATGGGTTTAATCCTAGTTTGTGGTACACATAAGAATTGGCAAAATTTGGTTTTTAAGGCATTAGTAAGTGCGCCAATTGTGGTATCAGTGCTCTGGAGGAGAATGCAATTTGGAGCATTTTTCATGCATGTTCAGTTCATAATTTAAATTGAGAAGTTCTGATTGCTGCAGATTGGGAGATTAGCTTACTTATCAGACATTTTTGTTATTTTTAATAACATAAATTTAAGTATGCAAGGTCTGAAAGAAAATATATTAAACTCTACAGATAAACCAGTATGATTCCAAAAACAAATAACTTTAAGGAAGAATAAAGCACAGGAAGGTAATTTGGAAAAGTGACAAAAGATTTTAATAAAACTATTCATAAAATTGTTATTGACGATTTGACAACATTAGAGGAGAGAATTAATCATTATTTCCCAAATTTAGATGTAAAAAAATTTGATGGGGTTCATAATCCATTTGTGATAATAAATACTTCTGTATTTGAATAACTTTGAATGAAGAGAAAGAACTAATTTTGCTTTCTAATAATTGATATTTAATTTTAAAATATTCGGAAGAATCAATAAATTCATTTTGGATTAACATTAGATCTGATTCTCCCATGATGGCCAAAAAAGCTTTAAAAATATTATTACAATTTTCCACATCTTATTTGTGTGAATTCAGATTTTCAGTATTAACCAACATAAAAGCGATAAAAGATCGAGACTGTTAAATGTAGAAGACGATATGAGGAGTAGCATTGTCATTTTTATGACCAAATATAAATGAAATTATGAAAAGACTTCAAGCTCAAATTTCTCATTAAAAGTACTTTTATTATTAACTTGTAGTTAATCCCTTAATAAATATATTGCTGTTTTTGTAGTATATATTATTTTATTTTACATTCAAAATTATTATCATAAACTATTTTGCACAGTGTATTATAGGTAAACAAAGAACTTTTAAATTTATCTTTTTCTTTGTGTGCCTCCAAATTTTGAAATCATTAAAAATATGCTGAAAAAGTTGAGAATCACTGGTCTAATAAAATACAGTACAAAGTCCGAGATCCTGATGTCCGACATCCGGAATGATGTAAAATCTGAACCTCAAAACCATCACCTACCTTTTTTTTTGGGTATTCTTTATGCATGTGCATTTAATTCCCCCCCAAATTAAACAATAATTATAAATTTTTGTGATCATTAATTTGGCTCTGTAGCTGCGTACCAGCTTGGCATACATTTCAAACTGAAATATTCTACATAGAAACATCGTTGATTTTACACCTACTAATATTTCATATCCCTGATGCCAACCTGGCAAATCTTGTATTTGCTTTCATTCCCACATGTTTATAAACACATGACAACTTGAATAAAGACTTACACAGTGATGTACAAACAAATTTTTTATATTAATAATATAATAATAAAGAGTATGGTAACCTTTTATGTTGACTTTACGCTTGGCAGTGATTACAGATTTAATTTAAGTGCATCAAGAAATGTTGACGAGAAAAAAATTAACAAAAATTTCTTTTCATATGCTAAAAGTAGATTTTCTTAATGATACTCACAGGCCAAAAGATTACATTTAGTCCTATTTGAATTAAGAATAACTGATTTGTTATTCATATAAACTCAGACCCAGCACCAGAGCTTTTATGGCAGCACCATGTGGCAGAATTTTTTTAATTTAGAGAAGCAATGACCAGCAAAATTAAGAGATGAAAACATTTTTAGAATTTAGGGAAAGCACTGGAATTTAGGGATTTTAGGGATCCAAAATTTAGAGCTTAAGGAGGTGTCTAGGTAGCAGAATTTAGGTCCTGCAGAGACTGCATCAGGCGGTAAGATATCTAATACCTGCCCTCTATAAGCTTTAAGTATGTATTGGAATTTATTTATTCAGGACTCAGATAAGCCTTAAGCATGTGCAAGAAATAGATCTAAGTATATTAAATAGCTAAACTAATAGAATTCAGGCTTTATTGTCTCAGTGCGTGATAGAAGCAAGACAAAATTTAGCGGAACATCTTGTCTTTTAGCACCTGTCTCATGATACATAGACAACTGTTCCAGTGGGGTGGCTTCCGACCTAAGGAACATTGCCAAACGGAATGACAAGGACAATGATGTATAGTGGATGTTATTAAGCTGGGCTAAAATTATACTTTATTTAATATGGAGAAGCAGTAATAAATGAAGATGATATAACAGAAGTTTTTCATTGTAATGACAATGCTCCAATCATCAGTCAATTAACGGACGGCAAAATCTAGTATGGTTCTAGATTCATAAAATACCATTACCGAATAGTGAAGAAAGTGACAAAGAAGTTATTGAAAATGAAAAAATTTTGATTGACAAGTTAGTCAGAATTCTCGACATGGCAATTACAGGACTTGAACAATGAAACTTTGTAACTGAACAAGAAATTATGTCTGTCTACCAAATTAAAGACAAAGTATTAGCACAAAAAAAAAGCATCTTAAATAAATTACATTGAAAGAAATGTTTAATAAAGTAAACAAATAAATATTAAGCTTTTTTTTTAAGTTTGTCATAAATGCTGTATTATTTCATAAATCATGATTTCATATTTTTAATTTTATAATTTTTGCGTGCCATCTTCCTAGTTTTAAATTGATGATCTAAAATCCCAAATCTGGAATCGCCGCAGTCCTGACGAGTCCGGATCTCGGACTTTGTACTGTATCTTCATTTCTACTTATCTGTACCCTGACTGTCAACCACACTCACTGTTATCCTGTATTATTTCCTAGATCTTAAATCTGGTAATGCTGCTGGGACTACTGTCTGGGTTGTCTTGCTCTAAATCCACAGGCAAATCAAGGCAGAAAACAACCACTATGCAGACAAATTCATTTTAAAACTTAAATGATCTTCCTTTGTGAAGGCCTTGAAGAAATCAAAAATTATGTGGATACTTAAAGTATTTTCATATCTTGGCCAAAATGTTCAGGGAAAAACTATTAAAGGGGGAACCTTCATGAGCAAATATGATTACCAATAATGCATTTCATAATAAACATAAACATTCTGATTTGAAAACTCTGTTTTTCGTTTTGCTTTTACATAAATATATTCACTTATTTTAATTTAAAGGACATGCTTTAAATTATGTACACTGCATAACATGTAATTTCATAAGAAGGATTTTTTTTTTTAGCATTTATCTGGACGTGATGCTTAACCTATCCTAAAATTTGTTTGCATTGGCAAAATTCTGAGCCTGAAAAACAAACATGGAATTAATACTCCAGTTACGAAAGCTGAACAGCTGGTTTTAAATGGGATCAAGCTGGCATAAACATGCGAAATGAAAAACTTTGGCAAGCAAGATGAAAGGTTTGACTATTCAGAGATTTGCAAGTTATCAGGAGGTATTTTGTTGATAGTGAATGCTCAGTAACAGCTTCAATGTAAGATTTTAAATGTTACAGAAAGTATATCCTAAATTCTCAAACTAAAACAGTATTCATTATCCTTGTTATTTGTAATTTGCTGCAGAAGTCAAAAGACATGATATGTAAATTTAGCTTTTCTGTATCAGCAGTGCTAATGTGTTAAGATGTAAGTTAACTAGGTTGTAATTAATCCTATCTAATGTGTATAATTATGTAATTATATGGAGAATGTGACTTTAGCTTACCCATCATACTTAATATAAACAATAAGAAGATGTTATGTATGAATGTAGATGTACAATATAATTTGATTTTGAATTAAAACATATATACATATCTAAAAAATTTACATTTAATTAAATGCAACTTTAGCAATGTTTCAAATTTTATTCATTAGTTTTCCTTAAGTATTCTTATTCAGCTCTCATTATTTTCCTTATTCTAATTAATTTTAATCTATTTACCGTAGCAAAATCGGCAGTTACCCCCATGGAAAGTCGTGTGGTTTTTTTTGTTTTTGTTTATTTCGTATATTATCATGGATATGTTGTCATTATTGAAACAAAAATTTTTTTTTTTGTTTTTTTTTAACGACAAACATACAAAGTGCATTTACTTGACATTGGATTCTTTGGATCTGTTGTGTTTTGGCATTATTTAAGAAAGAAAAGAAATGGTACTTGCGCATTATTCCATCCACCATGAAAGTTGATTACTATTGAACCATAAAGTTTGGCAGAGATCCTGATAGAGTTGCACCAGTCATTCCTGATGTATTCTGATCTGCACTTCTATCTGCAACTCTTATGTGAAAGCATTCATCAGTCTCTCTCTGCAGTCCACCAAATAATCACTGATGTGAAAGTATTCAGCTCACTTCATAAAAAGGCTTTTGTAAGTGTCTATTATTTTGTCAGGCTCTCCAATTTTACTGCAATCTCTATTTAGAACGCTATGAGTAAAATCTTCGCACAGGTGATATTCCTAATCTGTTACTGTTCAATTAGGCCATGTGTTGTTTTGTTTTTCCCATTCAGTAGATGTTGATCCCTCTTGAGCATTTGTAAATGAATTGAAGTATAGTCTGAAATGTGATTCTGCATCTCTTGAACTGATTTTTTTTTTCAAAATGCAATAAAAAGATATAACAAAGCAGTTAATTTACATCCTTGTACATAAAAAGCAAAAAGTAGCATGTCAAGAATGTATTAGGGTTACATCAAATGAAAGCATGGATGTTATGAGTATGCTTTTACATCACACATATCTGTAATTAGTTGTAAATTACACTGTGTGGTGATAGCTTCACAGTCAGTTGGATAATTTATAAGTATAAAAAAGAATGTCACTATAAGACTAATTATTTGGCATATTCCACTTACAAATAATTTTCGTACACTTACAAATAATTTTCTGTTTAAAAATCTTCCATACTTTACTGCATATTTGAAACTCAAATGTTATTGGATGTAAAATGTCAAATCCTGAGAAACACTTATCACCACTCACATCAGTTACAACTTCCGTACACTTCCAGGTATTAATTAATATTTCTATGAAGGAAATGTTGGTTTTTTTTATTTGTGTAAATAATCATATATCCCTGTAGATAATGTCTGGATACAAATAATATTTTGAAAATTAGTCTCACATTCATATTTTTTTAATCACCAATATGAATAGATTTATATACCTTTAAATAAATTTTCTGTTATTACATACATTTCATTGTTCCTCACCTCTGTTCACAAGCTTATGTCTATTGTGGCCATTTCTTAATGTAAATGATTTAGTACAAATAAATTTATGCTATTTCTCACCATATTGACATAGATTAGTTTCAATAGTTTCATACACCAGTGTGATTAAGCATATGTTTAAGTGACTCGTGAATCTGAACAGCATGCTAGAGATACCACACTCATGAGGTTTCTCATTTATATGGATAAGCATATATCTTTAATGTATTTTTGCATGGATGTGATTTGCTATATGCAACACTCTCATGTTCTAATTTGTTAGCTCATTGTTCTCTTTGATTCAAATGAATCAAATGAATTCTTCGTTCAAATGAAAGTGATTCAATGCCCAACATTTCGGTGTATGTTGGGCATTGATGGAGACATGTGGCTTTTTAAACTCGTGTAATAGGGGACCTTGAATGTTGAAAAATGCTGTCAACATCACCTTTCCGACTGAGCACTGAGTTTTAAAGTTTTTGGGCCTAGTCGAGTTGGGATGTTTCCATTGCATGCTGACAGACTTCTCTTCCGGTTAGAAGTGGTGACATCAGGTTTTATCCTGCACCCACATTTCTTCATCCCATGCTGCAGAAGGTCATCACCATCAACCATGTAGTGTACCAGGTGCTGTAAATTGAGGCCCATTTGCTGTTTCTTGTGGCAGTCAGACAGTATGTGGGATACCCATTGGCAACAAACTTTTCGATATTCAGAATGTTGCTGACAGTATTGTCAACAGTAATGATGGAAATGTTCAACTCATTTGCAACGTCACGAATGTTTCGACGTCAACTTGCTTTGATTGCCATGCCAATGTTCGTAATCAGCTTTACTGTCATAACCTTGTGCGACTGACCAGGCTGCAACAAATCCGTTGTCTCTTGCCGACCTTTGCTAAACATTCTCGCAGACCTTGTCACCATGGGCTTTGTCACACATGTGTCTCCATACACAGCCACCATTCTTTGATGAATGTCCACCAACTTACACCCTTCCGGTGTTAAAAACTTAATTACAGCTTGCGGATCCATTTTTGATGCAGTTGCATCTGCACCACCTATTTTTGAATGAATGCCACATCCTTACGACTGAAGTTAGCACATCTCGTTCCGCATGCGCGGTACATACAGCTTCACTACTGCATTTGTTTCACAAAAATCCAGTGAAAACTTTTCGCATGTGGTACTTCGAATCTCTTTCATTTGAACATGTCTTATATTAATACTTTTAAGTTCGTATGCATTTTCTGAATACTACTCATTTAATTGCATTTTTTATTAATGTAGCTATCACAGTACCAAGAAGAAAATCAAGTTTTATAATGAAGCTTCGATAAAAATTTCCTAACTTTTGTAATCTGTTATTGTGTATATCATTGTTTAAAATTAGTATTAGAAGATTTAATAGGAAAACATTTTTGAAATAAATTATTTTGAAATATTTCTTGATAAATTATATACTTTTGACCACAAAGCTACCTCCAAAATCAGCAAGAATTGGATAACATTAATAAGATGTATTTGTCGAAATATTAAAAATTGATTTCATTTTGGGACCACATTGAACAGCATGCGTTTATGAATGGCTCTTGCTGTTGGGTCAGTGCTAAATCTCCAGAGACAAATAGAGATCTGATTTACATGTAGGATGATGTGGGATCAAAGTTATGCCCTTTAAGGTAAGTAACTTTCTGCACGTGAACAGAAACATCCTTATGTGATTTGGGTTTCTGAACAACAGTAATTCTAGTAATTCTTCATGCAGATTGTGACAGGTTTTTTAATCATAATATTTTAGCACGTATATCTTTCTAACACACTGTTGTGTTTATTTTTATTCTAAATTACTGAGAAGTGTATGAGATGTCAGTCAAATTTAGTTGTGTCAATATCTGCAATACTTTTCACTGAATACTGAGCTTTCATTTTCTACATTGTATTAAGAGAAAAAACAAAAAAATTAATGCTTGCTTCTCTAAGTGTTACTTAAATATACAATAAATGAATTTAAAATTGTACTCTCTTTTATAATAATTATAACTCTTATGTTTTTAAACAACTTGTTTTAAACAACAACATTTTTTTTGATAGTTTCACATGTTCATAATTTTTAATTAATGGCTTGTTCCAATCGTAAATGGTTTTGAAAAATATATTGAAAGCGTTCTAAAAATGAAATTTGGTAACAAATTTTTATCCTCTGAAATAATGAGCCCTCATGAAACTGCCAAGGTATCTTCCTAAAAAGCTAATTTCAGTTTAAAGCTTACACAAGACTTCCTAAATGGATCTCAAGCTTTTCTTCTTACTTTCTCATTAACCTTTTCAGGTCCAGCATATAATACATGATACCTCTGGGGGCCCATTGTATTGGATAGGACACAGGAGTGAAGTGTTACTGCTGGTCCACTGTGTCTTGTTGATGTTTCAGGATATCCAATAAGATTTTAATTAAAATTTTAAATATGCATACATAATGGCAGAATTCTGGGATACCTTACTGAATGTTATCTCTTGAGTATTGACCTTTTTATTGTGAATATTATTTAATATTTTATTCTACAAATGTAAAATATGCAATGCTGACAATGAGAATCAGAAATTTGAAATGTTTTATGCTGTGTAAGCAGCTTAAAATTTTTAATGTAAATATGGCAATAGAATATAATAAACACTAATATTTAAATTCTTCAGTTAATACTTCATTATAATACAAAATAATTTAAATATATTAATATAATTATTATTACCAGTACTGCATGTTAACTTGCATGTTGCGTATAACTTGAGTTTTTATTTTAATTGTAATTATTAGGATGTTCTTTTCATAATATCAGAAATAACATTTGATAACCCAAATATTTTGATAAAAAGCATATTTTACAGAAATTGTTTAAGCATGTCAGGCTTAATTACAAAATGCGTTCGTGCATACAGTGACATTCACCACTGCAAGGCCATGGGAACATGGGGGTTGTAGCTTCATTATCTCGACATCAGGAGTGAAAAGTTTAATAGCTGATAATTCCTTAATTAATTATTTTCAAATTTATTTATCAATTCAGAAGTCAACAAAAGGAATAAATTTTCTCTAATGAAAAAAGTGTGTTTATAATGAACAAATTAAAAAAAATTTTTTTTTTATTGTTTCAATTGACTGTTTCAGTACTCTTGCTTTCTTTTCTTCTGCTTTAGTAAGCATGTAGGCTGACCCAGAAGCTAAGCAGTTAAGTTGCTGAAAAATGAGGTAAAACTGATTATCTGGGTTACTGAACCGTTTTACAAACCCTGTTATGTGAAGGAGGCAAGATTATTAATAAATCACCATTGTAAACCATCTTAAAATGTCTGCCCTAATGATGATGACTTATAGTTTGCTCGTTACAAGAAGAGTTGCAAGTAAACCATGTTGTCATATTTTCCTTTCTCATATAAATGTCAATCATTCACAACCCCTCAAATTCCTCTCATCACAAGAAGAGTTCTCAGTATTCCATCTGTTAATGTAATTTACTTTTTTTTAATTTAAATTTTTTTTTTTGTGAAGCAAGGAAAATGCTTGATATATCTTTCTTTCAAAAAAGATGTATTTTACCTCGCATACAAATATGTAAAAATGGTTATTAAATAAAACTTCATATTACTGAAAGTATTTAGAGGTGCAACTTTAAAATTTGGAAATGAAGGAAAAGCATATGTTTTAGAAACTGGTTTAGTGGTTTTTGGATATTACTTGTAACAGTGTAGTGAATTATTTGATGCTGATTAAGGCAAAAGCAGCAATACGAAAATACAACTATTGATTGGAACAGTTTTATGGAAGAGGTGTGTTCTCTGCAGATAATCTGACAACTAAATAAGTGAATAGGTGGTCCAGAAAACATTGTGGACATAAATGAAAATTTCTTCATGTGTGGAGAAAACAAAGTTTACGTGATTCTTCCACAACATGGATATTTGGCAAGTTTTGCCAAGAAACAGGTCTTTCTTGCTTAGGTTACAAATATATAAGCAATCACACTCATGACAAAAATTGTCAACCATGTTCAAAAGGGAATGACTATTTTTCAAGCTGCTAATGTGCAAATAAAACAGAGGAATTATCATCATGAGTCTGAACTTACAGAGTTCATGTGAAAATCCTTGAGACCATGTATTGCTTCTTATGCCATATTGAAAGCAATTGTGGAAACTTCGCAGCCACAAAGTGTATGTTGTGTAGCGAAATTAAGTTAATTAGGTAATTATAGAGTAATCAAAATTTAATCTTTCATTTTCCAAATTTATGCTACACAACGTGTGCTTTTACTTAACTTCTGTGTAATTTTGTCTTATCTTAATAGGGTTTTACATACTTAAGTTTCTACATTCTTAGCTTTCGTCACTCGCAAAACTTGTAAACGGCAGACAATGGAACTTGTGTATTTTTCACGTAATATTTGAATTTAAAAATACTTAATTTGTGTTCACTTATTTATGATTTATACTGCTAGAAGCAGAAAAATTTTATCTTCAATTTGAGACTACTTTCGAACCAATTGTGTAATTAGTTTTTGAGTTATGGCAATTTATTTAATTAATTTTCCTTCTTTCGTGGGATGGGGGGGGAGGAAGTTTTCAGAGTTTGACTTTTAAGCAGTTTCATTCCACTGATAAGAGCAGTTCCGGCATTAGGTTTAGGTTTGCCACATTCCACTGTCCCCCAGCTGTCAGCTCAGCGATTGTGGATTTAATGGTTTCACTGTCAGTTAGAAAAGTGTGAAATTTTTTAGGGATGTAAGGCGGGGTTTGACAAACAGTATTTTTGACCATTTTAGCGGGTTTTGGCAGTTTCTAGCATTCTTTCTTAACAAAAAGGTATTGCAGCTGATGCTCGTGCTGTTTTTCACGTGCCTTTCTGAAGTTCATGAAAGGTAAATGAGTTCGTCGAAATTGAAGCAGGGTTTATTGCTCCCTCAGTATGTGGATATGATTACCAGCTAAGATGGTTTTATTTGCACGCCTCGGGCATTCCTCCATTATGAGTTTCCAGGAGTACACATTTCCTTTAAAGGGCAGTTTGCCCCTCCTAATTCTTCTGAGTTATCCTGCAATTATTTTCGGCTAGTGGGGGGGGGGAAGGTTTTTCGTAATCATAACTTTACATGAACTTGTTTGAATTAATTTTAGAAGGGATCTCCTTTTTTTTTAAAAATGCAAATTATACTGACTTAATTTTAGAATGATTTTTTTTTGTTCTAAAGAACTGGGAAGTTTGAAAAATGTTGAGAAATTTGAAACTTGTTTTATTTTGTGAGCATACTGTACTTTCTGAGGTTAAATTAAATTGTAAACTGAAATAGATTTGTTCAAGTTTTTAATACTCTTATTTACCTGAAAAAAAAGTGTTCTCTGATGTAACTCAGTTTAATGAAGAATTAAGATGAAAATATTATAGATTGATCTGAATAATAGAACTCTTGTATTTTTTGTGCAATAATAAAATGGGAATATATAAATAATTGTTAAGGAAAAAAACTAGTTTTGTTTAAAAGGTTTAAAATGTTAAGAGATGAAATAGTTATGTTGGATTAATAGAGTAATGGGTAGTTACTTAAATTTGAAGGTGTTTATTTTTATGAAATTACTGAATTGTTAAAATAAAAAAAAAATGTTTCGCTGTTAATGTTAGAATTTTCTTAGATTATTTTCACTCCCCGGGGATGAATGTTTTTTTTTTTTTATTTTTATTATTTAATTGATATTGATTTTCTCATGATTTGATCTGTTTGAAAAATAAATACTATGGTTTTTCTTAAAATTTAATATTGATTATTGTGTTTTTGTTATGTTTAAGTTATATATTTTTAAATCTATGATCTAAGATTCACTTGCATCAAAAGTTCATGGGTTGTTTAGGCAAAATTCACAACACAATGTCTAGTTAGGAGAGTTAGTTTTGAGGCAAATTGTTAACTTTGTTCTGTGGTGTCCTCCCTAAAGGCACCATTTAACATTTGGTGCCATGCCTTTCGAACCCTTTCTTTAGGGGCATTTAACATTTGGTGCCGTGTTTTTTCGAAGCATCTTAAAGGGCATTATTAATTTTTTTTTGTTTTGTTTTCGAACTTGATGCTGGTGATTTTATGTTTAAGTATTGGTATTTTTTTCTTCCAAATGTCTAGACTTGATACTCAAACCTAATCATTTAAACGGTTACAGTAACAAGTCTGTCTATGCAGTGGTTATATTTTTGTTAAGTGCAAGTTACACTTTTTATCTTGTTAGGGTGTATAACAGATTTGTACTCTTGACACTATACTATGGACATTAATTGTTCAACACGAGCATATACACAGTAGATTGCCTGAAAGGCTGATTTGAATACTGTTGCTGTTTATGTGTTACATTTTATCTGTATACAATTATGATTACATCTACACACTTTGTTTACAATGCAAGCATACCAGCATTTATTTTAATTGTAATTTTAAGGTCTGTTAATCTGAACTCAGTATTATGTTGTACCATCACATTTTGACATTATATGATCTGAATGTTTTTTCATTATGAGATTCTGGGTACACCCTTGTTAGTCGTAGACTCGGCTACATTTTCCTTACTGAGTGATTACATTTATGTATTGTTTTGTGTAGATAACATATAGTTCAGTATACCTAAAAAGTTCTTGAAGAAAGCAGCTAGAGCTGCTAATAGTTTCCTTGATATGGAGGAGGATCAGGAGGTCCAGAGTCTGTCAGTTTTTGGCTCTGATCCATTGGAATTTGTACCTGTTTTTACAGGCTCAGACAGCGGAACTAGATTGTGATTCCTTAGACAGGATAGATGATAGCCACTCATGTGGATTGGATTGATGCAGACAAATTAACTGTGATTAGAGTCAAAGTTGCGAGTGAGGCTGCGGATTTCATAAGAAACAACCCTAGGTTGAAAAGAGAAACCAGTTTAGCATACATAGTAAATACTTTAAAGGAATGATTTACTTCTGTGTGCAACTTGCGCTCTAAGATCTGTGCTCTTATACAAGCTTTTCAGAAGCCACATGAATCAGTAAGGCAGTTTGCTGCCCGTATAGAAGCACTTTCGTACAAAACTGCACCTATAGAAAGAAGTACTGATCCTGCAGCTGAGGTCCAAATACAAGATTTGTTACTCTCTGTTTTTATCTAGGGTTTACAATTACATCTGAGACAATTACTGCTTCCGCAGAATCACAAAACATTTGCAGCTGCTAAGCAACATGCAATTATAGAGGAAGATATGTGGACTAAGAGCCATGTGGATAGCGAATTTCAAACAGGAGAGGTTAGGGTGGTTCACTCTTCTAAGCCTATGCCTGATAAAAGTGTTCTAAAATCTGCAGTAGCAGAATCTGAGCTCACTACAGCTATTACGTTGCAACAAGAAAACAAAGCTGAGCTCACAAAGATGATGGGTTCACTACAGGTACAAGTGCAGTTCTTATTATCACAAAATCCTTGTACGAGACCTATACAGCCTCTCTGTTATCGTTGCAACAGAATTGGACATGTTAGCAGAGACTGCTATACAAATATTGTGCCTAATCAGCACATGAGAAATGGTCAGCAGTGACCAAGAGGAAATCGGACAGTACGACGAAATAACAACACTACACTAGCTGTTTCGGATACTCTCAATAACTCTAATGTGACTAATAATAATAATGGTAATAAGGGTAAGACTAATAAGGGTAGGGAGAAATCAGACTCCATTTCGTCTTCTGAAACCCTTTTGGAGGTACCATCTGTGTTTGTAGTATCCACAAGTGAGGCATCTTTGCCTATAGCAGAGGGATCTATTTTGGGGAATAAAGTTAAGTTTTTATTAGACTCAGGTGCAATAGTTAATATCATATAATCTAAATACATCAATTGTTTTGGTAACAAAATATCACTGGATAGTTGTAACATTTATTTAAAAGGTATTGCTGCAGAAAAGTTACTTGTAAACAAGAAAGTTAATTTGGTCATAGAATTTCAATAGCAAAGTTTTATAACAGAATTTTTGATCACTGACACACTTCTTTCGTCTCAGTATGGGGTGCTCTTGGGTACTAAATTTCTGGCACATAATAACATGCATTTAGATTTTTGCACTTCTTTAGGCAAAAATGTCATTCTAAATTGGAATTTAAGTAAGCCTAGTGCTGTTGAAAATAGTGTAACTCACACCATTTCTGCTTCACACTCATTTTGTTACTCAGTAACCAAAAATAAACTTCCACCTTTTTCTGAAAATATCATTAAACTTACTTCACATACTGCAGACATTAGTGCTGACACTGTTTTAATTGAGCCTTTGCCTGAGCACATTCATAGTAAATTTGCAACAGCCAGATCTGTAAACCACACTTCAAAACGTAAAGAATGTCATGTTAAAGTTGCAAATTTTTTACCTGAGGTGTTACACATAAATAAAGGAATGAAGTTGGCAAGTGCTCAACTTTTGAATATTTATTCACAAGATACTGAAGTTGTTAATAATAATCAATTGAAACTGGTGAGGATTTCAACTCATGGGGTTGTGAATTTGATTTCGGTCATCTACCTGGGCAGCAGCAACAACAATTATCACACCTTCTGAAACAGTATAGGAACATCTTTGCTGCCTCAGTCACTGAATTAACAGGGTGCAACACCATTTTACACATCAACTTGCGTGACAATATTTAATTTTTTGAAAGATTTCCTAATACTGCATGAAAATGAAACTCTTAGCATTATTCTTTAAATTCTGTTAAAGATTAATCTAACGAATAATGCGTAACAATTTAAAGAATAATGTCAAAGTCTTTCCACTATTATATTCTTTTCTTTCTTTTATTCTGTAAATGTAAATAACATGGATAAATAAAATAATCATTTTGTATAGCTACTTTTTCAGTAATTTCATCAGTTTTGAAATTCTAAATCCCATCACCGACAAAATAATTCAATCTTATGATGATATTCTCCTACAAAATCGCTTACCCTATGCGCTTTTTAATTGCAGTTCCACACCTATATCGATAGATATCGCTTTGAAGTCACCAATGAAGAAATTATTGCAAAAGTCTTTCAATTTTGCATCAAATCGGTAAATTCCATTATGTAATCAAGGCATTCATCTTTGATGTTTCTTAGAGAATATGTGCAGTGACTGCAGGCATCCTGAAGTATGTTTTAATTTGTTCATTGTTTCTGTGTATGCTGAAATGGTAAATCATATTTCTTTTTCTTCATACATTGATCTGAGTAAACACTGGGTGTTTTATTTTCATAAAAGAAACAAAATCATTAAAATAATTGTATTTTAAAATGCACAAAATAATAAAACTAACTTAAAAATCAAAGGACGTAGTATTTCAGTAGTTTATTTTACTTTACCACAGGAATAAGCATAACAGAGAAACAACAACATTTACCACAATGGAGATGCTTTCAATCTCAGTATTAAAAATGTGAAAAACACTTATCAAAATTTCCACAAATAAAAAAAGTTTTGCTGTTTTTAATTATTTCTCCTCCTTTAATTTGAAAGACCAAAATTTGACTGTCCCTTCCATCATCAAATAGAAACAGTAAGTTATAATAAATTTTTTACAATTCGTTTAGAATAACTTAACCTTCCTACGAATAAAAACTTCTTCGCTGCCTTGCTTAGAACAATATAGCACAGTTTGGATACTATGATAGTAAGCTTATGTTAATTTAATAAGGTATTTTTTCCCTCCTTTCCGCATGCCTTCGTGGTGTTATTGGAAGCATTCTCATATTCGAGAGGTCTCGGGTTCGAGACCCGGCAAGGGCAATAAATATTTTTCTCTTCTCCAGCATGAATGACACTACAAATTAACTAAGAGACTGAAAGTAATTCAAAGACTTTTTGCCTATGAATGAGCATGCTTTCGTGGAGGACGTTTTAAGAGAAATATCTGGTATTCACGTTACACAAGAGGAAACTATTAAAACTCCCATGCAGCTCACCCGTTCACCAGGATTTGAACCCAGTCCAAACTACCAGTGTCAGCGACATTGCCGCTCGTATATGTATACGCTCAAGCCGTATGAAATACTATGAAATCTTCGATACTATGAAACTGAAGGAGTTTTCACAGCGTATCAAACTCGAATTGCATTTTCCTACTTCTTTACAATGAAATTGGAAAATCGAAATATTTTCTTCTTTTGATCTTGTTTTTGTTATAAATACATATTTTTAATTAAAAATTTATCTGTATGATTTTGACATGAATGATAACTTAAAATTTCCGTTTTTTTTAATGCATATCCAATAGCTTACAGTTTTCTCATTGCTATCAAAAATTCAGTTCTTCACAAGGCACTAGTTGTTTCTTTTAGTCTGAATAACTTCTGAAATAGGCCATAAGCACGATGATTAGATTTGATTGTTTATTTAATTGAATGTGATGAAAGAACATAACTTTTCGTGAATTTGCGATTACATGACGTAGCATACGAGGGCTATTTTGCTTAAGGACGCCTACGTAGAGGATTTTCTGAGGGCAACTAGCTCATGTTCTTGTTGGTCATGAGAAAAAATACGAAAATGACAAGATAGCAACCCCATTCTCTGCGATTTTAATCTCGGCTTAATACCAATATTCATGATCTCACAGGAGTACTGAATACTAATATTCAGTAGTCTGGATCGGATCTGCCATCTTACAATCAGGTCTCGATTTCCTAGAATCATTACCTGTAAGTCTTTTAATTGCCTTTCGTGGTATTTAGATATTGAAAAGGCGTTAAAGAACACCAACACCCAGAGGTGAGAATCTATACATGACGAAGTCAGTCGTTCAGTAGTTTTACTAAGGCTGAGAATTTTGATAATATTAGTAATTAGTATTGCAAAACATTTACAAATGAAATTAATGATTTTAAGGAAAAGTTGAATTGCATTATTCAATCTAATAATACTGAGAAGAATGTAAAATTGAATGCGTATTCGTCAAATATCAGATCTGTCTTATTTAGAAGACAGATCTGATATTGATTTGCAAATCATTCAATAAGAATGCTGCAGAAGAATAATATAGTTCGCGCATATTGTATGAATCTTTTTAACTACGCAAAGAGAAATTGTTCTGACGCCATTAATTTCTTTTGACATATTTTGTCCTCCGTCAAACTTCAGTCTGAAAACAAAATACTGATCATGTTAAGAGCTGTAAGGAAAATGAGAATCTCATTTTTTTGGGGGGGGGGAGGAGGGGCTTTAGTCCTTTATGACAGTGTTTAAGCAACACTTTGTACAATATATTGTAACAAAGTATAAAATGTTTTTACACGTAAGTACTAAACGACTACGTTTTTATACTGATTGGATAATGTTAAATGGCAATACACGGAAAGACTGTTTACCTTCAGGTGGACATCTTTATAAAAACTTTTTGAGAAAAAATGGCTCGCATTCATGTTACAGCTGCAGTTTTAAATGAGAAGAAGAAAAAAAAGAAGAAAATTGAAAATGTTATTTCAGAGTTCTGGCGCTATGCTAAACAAAACCTAAATATGAATCAATCGCACAAACAAACCGCATGAGCTTTAAAATTATTTTAATTAAGTTTGTGGTTATAATTAATTTTGTAATTGCTAAGTCAAGAGACAACGTAATCTAAGATTTGTTTCATATCAGTTTGCTGAAGCTAAAGAAAATAAAATTATTAGAGGGGGAAAAACATCATTACACAGAAAATAAGAAAAAAATAACATTTTATATTCGGATTTGAATTGCGTTTTATTTGCAAAATTGCTGTTACGAAAAATAGTCCGTTTTCCCAAATATATACGAAACAATAAGCTATTTGAATACATCTTTATTATGCTATATTTTACTGCGGGAGATGAATTCATCCATCACTTTCAAAAGATGTAGTGAAAGATCTTTTTAAGTATCAGCTGTTGATAAAATAATAATAATAAGTGAAGCTTAGTAAAAATTATGTAGAATAAAATGAACAAATTTATTTTATTACTTGCTTATTTTCATATTTAATAAAAATCACTTTGTTCATTATTATAATTACTTAATAAAGTTCAGAACCTCTAACATATGATAACATACATCGAAGTGTTTGCAACATGGCCGGCACTAGGCATTTTGTCGACTGCGTACCTTCTGAGGGTTTAAAATTTTGCTGCCCGGTGCATTATTAAATTTTAAAATATTTGAAGCTTCTAAATACCGCTGTCCATTGTATTACAGAAATTCTAAAATTTTTGCCGTCCCTAAATTTGTTGCTCAATGTTTTTTATCTTTCATTTTCCCACCTTTTAATTCAGCCGATCCTGCTGCCACTGTTGGAAATCTAGTTGCTACAGAATGGCAACGTCAGGGAGATTGTTGTTCTAAAGATAGATGGCTGAATTCAGTTGTAACGTTTATTTTGTGGATGTTGCGTATTTTAAATGAACCTATTGCACTGTGTTGAGGAGTATTAAAATACTATATTCTAAAAGATCTTTCATCTCGTCTAATTTTTAAGAAACCGCTCATTATTTTCGCGTAAACTAGCGATGATGTTTACGACATTATGGCGCCCCCGGGTGGGCGAGTTTGTTGAAAATATGTAGGATGGAAGAATAGATAGGGTAAGTTAATTACCTTATACTTCCATTTTGAAGCTATTGATTATTGTTTTATTGAGGTTTAAATATTATTCTTACCTAATTTGTTTCTGAATATTTTAAACTTTTAAGACAAAATGGAAATGATGAAAAGAAACAAAACCGTGCATCGTTCCGCTTTTACGAAAGCATATAAAAGGCTAGATGAACTTTTAAATGATGTTAATGTTGGTCATGAAGAAGATGAAATGTGTTTTCATTTGTTCAAACGAAAGGCAGAATCGTTAGAATTGACGCACATTGCTTATTTAGGAACTATAACAGATGATAAAGAATTCGAATCAAAATTTGAAATTGTAGAGGACTATCGAGAAAAGGCGGATAGGATACAATTAAAATCGGAACGATTTCTCTATAATATTAAGAGGAAATTAAACGAAATCCAAAATGCACCGTCAGAGAGTAGCCAGAAATTAATTGCTGATGAAAATACATGTAAAACTTTGTGCCAACACCTACCGAAAATAGAACTTTATAAGTTTGCAGGAGATTTAAAAAATTGGCTAACGTTCTGGAATCAGTTTAAAAACATACATGAAAATAATAACTTAACGAATGCAGACAAATTCCATTATTTGATACAGTCAACAAAAATTAAATCAGAAGCTAGGGATATTGAATCTTTTCCCGTGACGAACGAAAATTATCCTTTGGCTATGGAAAGTCTCACTGAAAGATATGGCCGTAAAGAACTTTTAATTGATTTTTACGTGCGAGAATTAATAAAACTTGTTTTGGATAACGCAGCAAAAAAGAAACACGATTCTTTGAGTAGTTTGTATGACAAACTTTCAACACCATTTAGAGCCCTGAGCAGTCTCGGTGTAACAACTGATCAGTGTGAAACAATTTTATATCCTCTTGTGGAGAGTGCTATTCTTATTCATGTATTACGATCATTTGAAAGACAATGAAAAATTACTGAATCTGAAGAAAATATTTCGAGCCTTGATGCAATAATTGAATTTCTGAAAAGCGAAGTTCGGTCAGAAGAAAAAATAAAATTAAGCAGAGCAGACATTTTTTTCTCTTTCTGAGCGTAAGCACTGGGCAACTAGCCAAAGTATTCCTTCCGCGTCGGATTTGATGAATCATGATGAAATACCTTCTTGTTCGTTTTGTTCAAAAGATTATGAAAAAGTCAATAGTGAATATCAATGAGAAGGAAGTGGAAATGGAAAAACGACGCACTGTCATATCTGCTAAGAACTCAGAGGTCGAGTCCATTGTATCACTTTTTGTTAGCAAGAAAGTTTTCGAAATTCTCAAAGATGATCCGAGTTTCAACCAAAGTCTAAAGATATGAGAAAATACTGTTTTACAAAAGAACTGTTGAATGCTCAAAAGGTACTTTTCCGTTCTGTACAAAAAGAATGCTTCGGTGATGAAGAGACGCGAAAGAATTTGATAAATATTGATGTTTATGAAGATGATGAAAGAATTTTACGATTGAAGTCCAGA
The DNA here is from genome assembly GCA_000611955.2 of Stegodyphus mimosarum. Lineage (NCBI taxonomy): Eukaryota > Metazoa > Arthropoda > Arachnida > Araneae > Eresidae > Stegodyphus > Stegodyphus mimosarum. Next base: position 63,981 of record KK120370.1, read on the forward strand.
TTAACAAATGAAGATGAAACTCAGGATTTTATTTCTCCAATAATTCTGCCTTCCAAGCGTATGGTAGTAAGAAGATATATTGAACAAGAACATATTGCGAGCAAACATGCTGGGACATCTAGTCTCTTAACCATTCTGCGTGAGAGGTTTTGGATTTTAAAAGGGAAAGAACCATTCGCGCAGTGTGATCAGTGAATGCATCACCTGTAAAAAACAGAGAATTAAAAATCTTGAGGTACCTTTTCCGCTCCTCCCGAAAAGCGGAACTAGAATACAGTTGTTTTCCAGGTATCTGGGATTGATTTAGCGGGCTCCTTGTTGACCAAATCTAAAGAGAAGATTTGGATTGCCTTATTTTCCTGTGCAGTGTTCAGAACGATACATTTGGAGCTGATACCTTCTCTAAGTACAAATGCCTTGATCCAGGCTACACGAAGATTTGTTGCAAGGAGAGGACGAATATTTGTATTGTATTCGGATAATGGTTCCAATTTTATCGGGTTAAATACCACTTTGAGGAGACTGGACTGGAAGAAGATTCAAAATGAATTCGAAGTGAACGAAATTCGCTGGAAATTCAATCCACCTGCCTCCCCATGGTGGGGAGGGTTCTGAGAACTCTTGTTTGGAATTCAAGATCTCTTTATTTTATGTATATTGTATGTTTTAAAATTATTTTCATAGTTCTCAACTAATTTTTTTATTTTCTCATTTTCTTGCTTAAAAGACTTAACTCTTAATTTATAATCACTTAACGATTTCTGCAACACCCTCATTCGTTTAGGCATATTGCAAAGCTTCCGTGAATATAGTTTTGTTTGTGATGATTTTGAATTTTTGCATTTATGAAAAGATAATAAAACTCTTTCAGAATGAGTTTCATATCTCGTACTACAAACCTTGGCTAACATTTGCAGAGGACTGAAAGTAGCATCTGTAGAATGTAAAATGTCATCTCTGTTAGTTTCCTCCATCCCCGTCTCATCTGCAACTTTGAACTTTTTAACTTGCCCTCTAACTGTTTGTAAGTTTGGCTGCATATATTTAGGATAATCTTCAAATATTGTTGGTAGAGAGCCTTTCTTCAGGTATTTTTTTTGCATCCTTCTTTGTATGAAGATTTATCAAAATGTCTACTGCAGACAACAGATCTGTCAAAAGGTCTCCACAATTTACCAGATGAATCTAAAATAAAGAATAAGAGCAACAAATTAGTGCTATCCTTCTATGTATATATTAGAAAAAAATAAGAATAATTTACTCAAAATTTTGAAACTTATATAAAATAGCCAACAAATTATATATTTGTATACCTAATTTTAATAATGGTTGAGAAATAAAAATTATTCAAAAAGGCTTGTAACTAAAGACTTTTCTGAATGTCTTCACTATATAATCCTATGAGTATGTGTTTGTTTGCCTGCATATGCACATATATAAAATATAATTTAATTTGATAACAGATGAACTCGCAAATTATTTAATTTTTTTATGTATATGTTATAACATTTCATATTTGATGTTCATAATTTAGATCACTACCATATGCCCAAATTTATTTATTAGAATTAATTCTATTATTTGTGAATTCATGCAAATATAAATTTCATTTAAACTTTTAATGCTTGCTAGCACTGCGTGACAACAAATGCCAGCAGAATGGATAAATTGCCATTTCGCGAAACAAATGTAATCACCACATTTAGGCACGGTTTCCTCGTAAAACCGTCTTAGGAAAGAAGCTTTCTTGGTCACTGTAGGGCACATCTCTAGGCTCTAGCATCGCGGAAGGATGGGACTTTACGCATTGTCAAGAAATCAATGCCCGAGCTGCTGACTTCATTGGTGCTCGCATGATCTGGACGATGTAGCCAAATCCTGCTAGGGTGGCAGCTGGCATTTCTGAATTTTGAGCCGAGACCACGGATTCATCAACTTCCTCTTGAAAGTCGGCCATGGGTCTTCTCCGGGCGCCACTATCAGGACTTCTGTAGATTCTTGTTGATTTTGCAAACATAGCTATAGTCCTGAGTAGGAACAGGGAGCTTACTAAAAGCTATGTTCGTGCGTGTGTAGAAGATACAACAAAGATAAGGGGGGTTCAAATTACCTTTTATTTGCTTATCGATTTTACATACGTTCCCGAACTTCGGGATACAAAGACCAACCACTTGTGGTCTGAACGTAAAAGAATATAAGACTACTAACAAAAATTTAAATAAGAGCTAATTTTTAGTATCTTACACAGATGACTAGCACTAAGACTAGCCTTTTTAAATTACTACGTCTGGAGTACACAAACTACGGAAAACTACAATACATCTTTAACTTTCGAGAGGATTAAACTTCTGACCTTAAAGGCGGACAGTAACTGATGGCAAGCTCGCGTAAAGACTCGTAGCAAGAAGTCTCTCTCTCCTTCCTTCTACTGTCTTAGCAAAAAGCCACAACTTAAATACTTAAGCGTTAGCAAGTACAATTTGCGTAAACATATTCACGCGTTAATTCTGGCCAGAAGTGGAAAATAAGAGGTGATAGTGAAGTTTTAATGTAAAACAAACATTAGTGAACTTAAAATTCTTACAAGTATACTTATTAATTAAACGTAATGTCATTGTGATTTATGGAATGCCTACTGTAAAAAAGAAAAAGATATAAAATCGTTTAAAATAAAATTCTTAGTGTAATTCTAAATGTATTCATATCGATTTAAAAAAAGAAACCATCCACACAATGCATTCATATCTATTTTAAAAAAGAAACGATTTACACAATGCATTTGGAACAAGTTTTCGATTGAACACAGGATTAAAAATCATCTGCGTATTTAGGTAAAGAGAATCCTTTCAAAAGTACTCCCTTTCGAAATGCCATATCATTTTCAACCATTACTTTTGTTGGTATTAAAAAAAGAATACATTCCAATAATTTCATTGGCGCAGAATATTTTATATGGTACTTAAGAACGATTATAAATAGAATGAGATATTTGTATAAGGAGATATCATACATTATTCTCTTTTGTTAATAGTTTTCAGGTTAGGTTATACAGATATAGAAAAGCACGCAAGGGCTACCTACCTACACTGGTGTCCAAAAGTTAAGCATAAATTGTAAAATGCAACAAACATGGAGTAAATATTCGTAAAATTATTCAAAATTTCTTGCGGATATTAATTGGGTGAAGAAGAAACATTAGGTTTATGCAAAACTTTTCAGTCGACTACGTGCTGCGCGAAACACCTGCGCATATCGGAACGCAGAGAAACCGATTCACGCAGCATAGGCAGTTCAGACAAGTTTCAGGCAACTGCTGTGCGAAAGAACGTTGTTAACCATCAAACAAGGTGAATGATGGCCCAATAACTCCAATTGGAGATGTTTGCGAAAGGAAGAATCGTTGGAATGCTGGAATCCGGACGATCACAAACCGAAGTGTCTCGAATTCTGATTGTGAACCAGTCTGTGATCTCAAGACTGTGTCAGAGGTTTCAAAGAACGGGAGATGTTACCCGACGACCAGTATCAGGTCGACCAAGAGTCACAACCCCTCGCCAAGACCGATATCTGGTAATAAGTGCGCGACGTCAGAGGGGCAACACTGCCAGAGCACTGGGTTCGGCGCTCACAGTCGCCACAGGAGTACGAATTTCGAGACAAACTGTTTACAGGAGACTCAATCATGCTGGCCTGTATGCCAGAAGACCAGCAGTTTGCATTCCCCTCACGTCTGCGCAGAAATGCGCTCGTTTGAACTGGAGTTCGAAACATCAACATTGGAGTGTGGGAGAGCGGGCCAATGTGATGTTCAGTGACGAGTCCCGGTTTAGTCTGAGTACTGATTCTCGTCGGGTAACGATATGGAGAGAACGTGGAACACGTTTTGAACCAAGAAACATATCGGAAAGACATCATTTTCCATCAAGGGGACTAATGGTATGGGCAGGCATCATGATGGACGGCCGCACAGACCTCCATTTCTTTGACATGGGGTCTGTGACTGGTCAAAGATACAGAGACGAAGTTCTTGAACCTTATGTTCGCTTGTTTAGAGGTGCTGTCGGTCCAGACTTCATATTCATGGCTGATAATACGCCATGTCACCGAGCGGTGCTGGTTGATGACTTCCTTGAAACGGAAAACATCCAGCGCATGTCGTGGCCTGCGAACTCCCCTGATTTAAATCCTATCGAGCATGTATGGGATATGCTCGGGAGACAAATTGCAGCCTTTCGCACCCACCGAGCTCCGTTACAGAACTGAAGAGAACTCTCCAAGAAGCTTGGAACCGTTTGAGCCCACAACTCATTCATCATCTCATAGCAAGTATGGTAAATCGCTGTGCAGCGTGCCTGGCTGTCAGAAGTGACCACACGCCTTATTAAACTGCAGCATCAGTAATTTATTTAATGTTTTCTTTCATTTTTTCTTTAAAGTGTGAACCCTTGCTATTCTCAGTTTTCTTTCAAACTGCTACTTTGGATAATAAAAGTAATTATTATCGTTCTTTTGATTTGCTTCCTTATTTTATAACCATTTTACACTCGCATATCACGTTTTCCTCCATTCTGATTTACAGTTCCTTCTTTATTCACATAATTATCAGTTATGCTTAACTTTTGGACACCAGTGTAGTAAGAGAGATGCTTTTATGGAGGACTTTCTAAGGGAAAGTGGCTCGTTGAATTCCCAGTATTCAGCGGTTTAATCTCTCGGCTACTTATAGGGCTGTTAGTTTTCAGATTTTTTTCTGAGTACAGTATTTTTTATTTATCGTTAAATTAATATATTTTAAGGTGCGTACCATGAAAAAATTTGAAAACTTGCTTTTCATAGTTCTACACGTTTTTTTGCTATGACATGAAAGATTTATTTTAAAATGCATTTTATTTAACAGGATAAAACTTGCATAAATCATAATAATGACCTCAATAAACTTTTGAAAACGTAAAAAAATAGCTGGCTATTTTTTCGAAGATTGAGTTTTCGAAGAAAAATATTTAAAGTTCCCTCAGTGACGGAAACAATCCCTCGCTACGTAATGGTTAGAATGCTGAACTATCATTTTTTGAGGTAATTCAATGAATTTTATCATAAGGCGAGGATGTAATCAAATTGGGATGCCTAATGGTGCCCCAGCAAGAGGTAACGTACGCAAACTGAAGATCAGTTTTTCCCTTGAAACTGGTTATCGGTATCCTTACGCAAGTTCGATTTTCATTTCAGTTACTGATTCATTAATTAAACAAGGTATTATATAAATCTTCGGAATCTTTATGAAAAACGGGGACTTTAGATAAGTATCTGCAGTTTTAGGTAAATCGTTGAATTGTTATAAAGCTGCCGCAGCTTTATGAAAAACGGTGGATTGGCATCAAAACAGTTTTTCAGTTCGTGCTTCTAGGAAGAGTATTTTGGGGTATTTTAATAAATTAAACTTTATTTTTACCGAAATAGGTTTTCAAGGGGAAAATTTTAATAGCAATAATTTGGGAAATAAAACAAATAGATAAATAAATTTTAAAATATTTTTTATAAGTTGATGCTAACTAGTAGTGTCACAAAAATCGCAATTTTCAGTGTCTTTTCTGATACTTCATTTTTCAAGTCTGTTAAATTGTTCTATATAAAATATTGGACAACGGAAATCTGAAGTAACTTATATTACTAAAAGACTATTGTGCATTGGTTATATGCAAGATAAAAAATTCTTAATTCATATTTTTTAAAGGTTAATTATATTTGTTTCACAAGTTAAATGGTCGCTCAGATTAATAAAAACCAGCTTTCAAATCACATTCAAGATTCAGCAAAAGAAAAGTATTAAAATATATACAGTATTCTCTTGATTATCCGGGTGCGCATTATCCATGCGTATCCACGAACGCACACTCAACGCTATGCGCGAAAGTATGAAAAAAAAACAAACATGTGCAAAGTCAATCATGAGAAAAGATTGTTTCATGTACAGAAATCAGAGATTTATCTAATTGCGGAGAAGTCGAGGCAATAACTGAAGTTGTTTGTCAAAAAGTTGGAAATGTAAAAATTCTAGACACATGGGAAAATTTCATGACAGTTTTACAAAGGAGTCTTCTCATTTATACTTCCAAAAAGTATCATACACGAAACATTGTGTCATACCTTTTTTTAAATTCTTTTTTTTTTTCATCCATAGACCAGTCCAATTTTGCTAATGTTGCTTCGCTACAAGAGATCCTGGTTGTATTTTGACACGTTATAAGCTATAAAGATATATATCTTTTCTTGGGTGGGAGGAGGAACCACGAAAAACTCCCATACAGACAGTTCATTCGCCGGGATATGAACTGGAGCTGATTTAACTGCTTTCTGCAAGATCAACGTGGGCCGCTGGTGGATTTTTAGACAATTTATTTGGAAGTTTTAATACTGAAATTTTAGATAGTTTTAATACTGGTAAAAATTTGAAGCTAATGTATGATTTGCAGCACTGCTACTTATATTCTTTATGGTGCATAAGTTGATGCATATTGCATATCGATAGATAATTGGTCAGCGAGTTTCTTGTCATAGATATTATAGCACGTGGCTTAGCAACGTTTCCTATTTTGAAAAGACTTGAGTTTTAATTTTCTCATTCGAATAAAAATAGCAAGACCTACTTCCAAGTGCTAATAAAGAGCAGAAATACAGAAATCAGAACTTAAATTTACAATGTATTCACAAGTCTTATAATTCATAGACACATTTTTATTCAAATAATTTGCTTCCATTTTCTTTGTATTTTTCTTATAAAGTTAATTAAGGCTTTTAATTATATACGAAAATTTCATCCTCATTTGTTTAATTCACGTGATGTCAGACACAGTATCGTAGCTTGAGGGGGCTGGTCCGCCACCGACGACATAATTTGGAGGGGCCAATTTCGTGTGAAGTAATATTTGATGAAGGATCGTTCAATCGAATAAAGAGCAATACGATTTTGAATTACCGTATGGAATTAATTTAAGAGGAAAAATAAATTTTTCTGTAGACCAGTAACGAAAGAAATCACCGCGAGATTTCAACAGCTACGTACTCTTATACCATTTTTATTCATTCAAAACTTGAAAATTGCGACTACGAACTAAATTGTGATCTCGGTGCATTAAACCTACGGTAGGGTAGCGAGATTAAGCAATTCTTTCTTTCCAAATACAAGCGATATACTTCAGACTTAAATTTGTAATACGAGCTGCGTTTGTTTGCGCCTACTGCTGTGCGTAGCTGGAATATGAGTTTAGCTCGTTGAGGACCATCAAAAGGTTAATAAGAATTCCCTCAGCTAAAGAGAAGTGTTTCAAAGTTTTATTTGCATTATTACTGCTGAAGAAAACGAGTGGAAGGTGGGTCCTGTTGACGTTTTGCTATTTGTTCTAAAATACAGTTCTTTAGATAATGTAATTTTTTACTGCTGAGAAATTTTTTCACAATTGCTGTGTTTCTAGTTGTGATAAGAGGTTTTTAAACCAAAATCATTTTAGAGCTACAAATGATTAATTTTTGCATTTAAGAAATAGTTCTGTAGTGTCAGCATAGTACTTTGTAGTAAGTGGCTTTGCGAACAACTATAATTATATAATTAGTCCAAAGGGATTTAGTCCCGAAGGACTATTACTTTCGTTTTGCGATTTTGCGTCGGAAACACAAAAACGGCGTATCACTTTTCAAATTGTTGCCACTAAATGTTATCGCTCTGCATTAAATTTTAAAAAATGAAAAATCTGCATAAATGTATGCAGATTTTTTTTATTGT
>KK120371.1:0-14199 GCA_000611955.2 Stegodyphus mimosarum
CACAATTTCTGTTTTTCCATTATGGACAATCTTTACCATAATAGTTTGGAGAAAAGTTGTTTGCAGTTTTTGGTTAGACAATAAATCGTTCTCACTCGTTCCGTTAGCTGCTTTAGGTGCTCCCTTTTTGGAACTTGTAGAACCTTTTAGTTCTCTGCACATTACATGACGTTTGTTGCAAAATAGGCATTTCACAGAACTCTTACACTTTTCAGCAGCGTGCCCAATTTTTAGGAAGTTAAAACAAGCTTTTTTCTTTCTTAGTAAATTTTTCTTATCTTCCAATGAAAGGCTGTACAGCTTAAAGCACTCATAGGAATTATGTGTTTCCTTGTCACACAAAACGCAAAAATTAAGCTGTTTCTTCTTTGAATCTCCTGCATAAATACAAGCTGCTGTGGCTGCAACCGAGTCAACTTTGTCTGGAGCAGAAAAACTTGTACGGGACAACTGAAGACACTCTTCACTTTCAACTTCAATTCGGAGAAAATGCAACAAATTTTCCAAATTTTCAGTGTGTGCAACACTTTCCCTGCGCTGTCGAAATCGCTCCCATGCCCTCAGAATTTCTTCAGGTAGTGAAGCCTCTACAAGGGGATACAGCATAGCTGCATAAATCTCACTTTTTACCCCCAACGTCTCCAAAGCTCTGAGTTGTGTCTCTAACTGATCATATAAGTTGGACAGAGTCATATCTCCCTTTTTGCCAGCTTGAGCTAAAACCAACTTTAATAATTCGCGTACATAGATTTCCACTAGTAATTCGTCGCGTGCAAATCGAGATTTTAGTTGCTTGATAGCTTCTTTATAATTCACACCTGAGGGGAGGATAACTATCTATGAGTTCTCTCGCTGGGGATCCAACAACAGTTGCCTGCAATAGGTACTGAAATTTATCATCGTCATCTATATTTACATCTTCGTCGATTTTCTTAAACTGTCCCCAAAATTATAACCAATTTCGGGTCTCCCCATTGAATTTTTGAAGTTCCAACTTTGGTAATTTAAAGTTCCTCTTTGTGAAATTTTCTAAAGTTCCAGGTGTAATTACAGGGGTGGAATTCACCATTCTATTTTCTACTTTTGTTTTTAAACTGATATATTTATCACGATATGTTTCATTCTTGTCAAAATCAGCCAAATATTCACTTTCCAACAAAATTTTGGAAATTTGTCATTGAACTTCATCTAATCTGTTGAATTTACCTTCTAATTGCGAGCACAATACTTGGAGTTGATTAATCTCCACGTCAGGTTTTAGAATTTAATCTTCTAAAGCATAGGTTCCCAACCTTTTTCGAACTGGTGCCCCCTTTTCTAGTGAATATTTCAATACCGCCCCCCCTAGAGAAATAAGAGCGTACATAATGCATGGTGAAAAAAAGAATTAAATAAAAAAATTACTAATAGATAGAATGTTGTTGGAATTGAAACGCTATTGAATTTCTTCGTTATTTAAAAAGAAAAATAAAAGTTATAGCTTACCTGTTATAAGGACAGGCAGGGGTTTTGATGTTACGAAATAATCCATAATAAACTATTGCTTTCTAAATAAATAAAATGACAGTTTCAGAGAACACTCAAAAGGCATACTTAATTATTATTAAAAAGTATTTTTATTAAAATTTAAAGGCATCGAATTTCTAACTTAACTAATGAGAAGGCTGAATTTGATGCATTTTAAGAAGCTTGTTAATATCAGGCTCGATTTTACTTAAAAACAATCGTAAATCGCCGCGTTCAGTAACATGGAGCCGATTTCTCTTTTTCGTTACCAATGTTGCTACAGCACTAAATCCACGTTCTGCTAAATATGAAGATGGGAATGCTAGCAGAAATCGTTGCACAATCGACCATAATCTTGGATACAATTGCGAAATCGACTTCTGCAGCCAAAATTCTTGGTAGCCATTCTTGAATTTAATTTTTAATTCCTCATTTGTCGTCAGTTCTATCAGTTCTTCTTCTAACTGAGATGGTCCTGCTGTGTTGACATTGGAAAAAGGATCCAAAACCCAGTCTGGTATGTCCATGTTTAAAATGTCCTCGAATCGTTCCTTGAAGTCATTGTAGAGGTTTTCCAAGTGCTGACAGTAAACAAGCAAGTCGTCGTGCTTGAATGATACTGCTGATAAACATGGGAAGGTATGGAATTCACGTCTGCCTATATTTCTTTTATATAATAGCAGTTTAGACACGAAAGCAGCAATGCTATTTTTAGTCTTAATCAAGTTTAAGTCTTCTCCTTGAAGTTGGAGATTGACATCATTAAACAATTTATAGAGGTCTGCTAAGTACGCAATATCGTTTTTTGATGCGATGAGGTTGTCGCGCAATTCCGTGTCTTTGTTTCCTAGGAACTCTATCACAGATTCAAACAGATTGTAAAATCGAGTCAAACAAGTACCTTTTGAAAGCCAGCGCACCTCTGTGTGAAGCAGCAATCGGTTGAAATCTTCATCATTTGCAATGCAAAGCTGACTAAATAATCTGTCATTCAACGAGTTACTTCTGATTTTATTAACTGCTCTTATAACATATTGCAGTGATGTATGGAGACGTTCGCTCAAATTTTTCGCAACCAAATGCTGTCGATGAATTACGCAATGCACAGCAAGCACGTCCGGAACTTTATTTTTTAAGCATGCTATGAAGCCTTTGTGACGCCCTGTCATAGCCGGTGCGCCATCCGTAGCAACCGACAAAATATTATTAAAAGGAATTTCCTTTTCGTCAAAAAACTTTTGCAGTGTATCAAATATGGTTTCTCCTTTTGTATCTGTTTCCAAATTGGTAGCAAACAACATTTCTTGACATATTTTTTCATCTTTGATAAACCTCACGTACGACAATAACAATGCTTCATTGGTTGGTAAAGTGGACTCATCCAGCTGAATTGAAAATTGACAAGTCTGCAGATAATTGCACAACGATTCTTCAATGTTTTCAGCCATCTCATCAATTCGTCTTTGCACAGAATTATTGCTCAAAGGAATTTTTCGGATAATATCTGTAGCTGGTTTATGGAGCACGGTGGTTATTACTTCTTTAACTGCTGGTAAAATTAAATCTTCCCCAATAGTATGTGGCTTGCCTGTTTTAGCAATCAACAATGAGATATTGTACGAAGCTCGAAGTCCGTCATCGTCTTGTTTAGAAGCTGATGAAAATAATTTTGATATAGTTGGCTGATTTTCAATCTTCTTTTTTATCTCTAGAAAATAGGTCATATCTCTGTCTTTCTTATCCGGATGCATTTTATTAAGATGATCTTGAAGCCTAGAAGGTTTCATCGCTTCATTCGAAAATGTTTTTTGACAAATAAGGCACAATGGAGATGATGGATTTGAGGGATTTTCGATAAATCCGTATTTTATATAATCCGCACTGTACTGCCGCCTCTTCTTTTTTGCTTCCGACATGGGTTTTTCTTTACTTATACTTGATCCAAGTTAAGGGAGCTGCAAGGGATACTGCCGGTTTAAATAATATAAGTTGAAGTAGCAAAATATTAAGGCAACGCCGTTTTCATCGTACGCAGTACATGCTGCGATGAACGATAGATAGTGTGAGCCTGAGTCTGTAGCATTCTGCGGGGCTGTTCTATTTTTAGCTACCTACAATTTTTGATCGGGTAAACCACTGGCGACGATTTGTCTACTCCGCCGCCGCTTATTTCGGCGCTCTAATTTTTTCCCGCGTCCAACGTCGCCTACGCACTTTTACAGACTCTCTTAGAATACAGTTTAGTTGGAGATCTCGCTATCGTTGCCGCTTGTAAGTGGCATTTTTTAGTCCCAGTGACATTTTTTGTAAATGTTACGGCCAAAGCCCGAAATCGGCCAATTCGCATTTTGGCCAACGTTGCTGTAAACTTACCGGCGAATGTCCAATCTTTTTGTTGATTTCTGGCTTTGACCGGCCAATTTGGGAAAAAAGAAATCAAGGGCAGATGGTTTTACACACTGTTAAAAATGAAGTATTTAAAAATGAGTACTTCTGTGAGTTCAACGAGTAGAAACTATTCAGTGAACGCATATGCTGTAACAATGTGATAGTGTGAAGATTAGATTTGCGCCCTTCAAAATGACGAATTATATCTTAAGCAAATGCGTTGCGTATCGAGTATGAATACAGAGGCAAATTGAGTACTCAATTTGTCAACTACCTTTAAGGGTGATCCTTAGTCTTTTTCTGCTCCATAGACTCAATCTACCATTATCACATCAGGCTTTGGCCAAGAATTCCCAGCCACTTCGCGAAATGGCCGGCCAAAGTATAAAATACAATATTAATTGCAAGTATTTCGGACTTTGGCCAAACCTCCTGGCCAAAACGCGAACTGGCCGAACTTCGGGCTTTGGACGTAACATAAATATGTACATAAAGACAATAAAGATATATTTTTGCACTGAAGGCTTTTCCTTCTGATATTATGAACTCCGGTTCTACTGCTCCTTTCACTAAAATGGTGACCCTTTCAACAAAAGTCAACAGTTTTCTGCGACTTTTTGGAGTGCATCTCGCCAAATTGGCAAGACAGGTTGCTAGTTTTAGCACATGCAGCCCCAGAATCGTACATACTAGAGAGGTATGTCTTTCTCTGAACAGTGAAGTCTCATATCGAAATATGTGAATTTTCGCACACGTGATAGAAATGAATTGTCACCGTGATTTTAAAGTCTTTTTCAGACTATATTTGGCTAATCTTCCAACGCCCCTCTGTGCCATATCAACGCCCCCTAATTTTCTCTGGGTTTTTTGCCGCCCCCCTGCGCCCACGTTGGGAACCTATGTTCTAAAGCATTGGCAGTAATGGTAAACGATTGCCTTAGAGGCTTATGTTTTCGCAATAAAATTTCCATGATTTTAAATACAATATGTCCAAGGATATAATCAAATAAATCATAAACTCACTTAATAAATTCCAATATGAAATCTATGTTTCGTTTTCAAACCATTGTTTCGTTTTCTTCAAATAGCCACTCCGTCCTGTCAACGGACGCCAGTTGTTTGAAATTAATCAATTTCTTAACTTATTTTAATAACTTCGGATGAATGGAAGTATATTTTGCAAAGAAAACCCTTTTAGTTAACAACAAACATATTTTATTTAGCATTCTAAACATGTCAGTGAAAGAACAGTCCTTGCATTGTCACACTCAAAGCATAAGTAAACAAAACATCACTGTTGCCACAAAAAATCTACATTATAATGAACATATTAAACTATTATGGATTAATTGAGTTCGTGCATGTTCCTTAACAGCTAGTAACAAAAAGGCAGATGACCTGTGAAAATTGTTACTTTAAAGCAAGAAGGTTGCGTCCTGTGCCCAAGTGAAAGCATTTCAAGACAATAGTCATAGAAATAAGATAAAAAGAATCGAAAATATTGATCAAGATAACGGGTTTATTATTTGTGTATGAAGTGAGTAACAAGATTTTGTTTCTAAAGGCATGGCTATGGCTTTTTTCCCGTATTGCAAGCCCTACTAGATGGATAGCAAGTTACAGCAACATCTTAACAACTTGCAAAATGCTGAAGGAGGTTTAAGTAACCTTTTTATTTAGTCTTAACTTGAGCATAGAGGCACATTTATGGTACAGGTGAAATTTCTACTACTTGTGGAAATGTAAATTAATAGAATGTGTAACTAATTTCAAATGCTGGTAACATAGTCTAAGACTACACATTAAGTTAAAAATAGTTGGCTCAGAATATTTTATTGGCACATAATTGAAAACCTCAGCTAGTTAGGTGTTAAAACTGGCATATTACTAAACAGAGCTGGCAAAAAAACTAACAGTGCTAGATTTCGTGAAGGAGTGCGAGCACACAATGTGTGGAAAACCCTTTGTGCACTTTTATCCCCTTTACAGTCACAGCTCTGCAGATATGCATGCTCATGCTTACATATTCGACTCTGAATGTTTGCAAAATTCGTCGTCAGGATAATTAACTCCTTTTCAATATTTTTTTATAAAAATAAACATAATTTGCAAATTGTCTTAATTTTTTTTCATGAGTGTATTTACATTATGGGGCACATTATCATTTACATTATTACACTATGGGGCCTACATATTATGGGTATGCTAAGAGGCTAGCCTATTATAATGAACAACTTTAGACATAGAATTTGATGCCTTATGGATCCAAAGTACAGTGCCATTGAACCTGTTTTGGACTGTGTTCTAGGGTAACTGTAGTTTAGGATAAATTCCTAAACTACAGTTTGTTTAGGAAAAAAAGGTTCAGGAACAACCCGTAAGAACAGCTTTCCTAGGCCTGTAGGCTTTTGGAAACCATGAGTGAGAGGTTATTAACTCTTTCGAGATGGGCGTCCCATATATTCATTTCCTACAAATGTCTCTCACAGCTGGTCATCTTACCCATGCATTGCTCGAGAGTGAGCTTAAGGGATGGAAGATGCATATGTGTGTTTAAGCTGAAATCATATTTTAAAGAATACTGGATCACGTCCTGTGTCCATTAATTTTGAATTGAACATAGTTTAGGATCCTGACCTCCAGTTTAATCACATTCTGCCTGCTGTTGCAGGAGGGGAAGGAAAAGGTAATGTAAACAAACAGAGGTCGCCTTTTTAACTAACCATGTAATATAAACATTTGCATTTCTGATGTCCCATCAAATCCTTTTTTATTCTTTTTGTTCCCATATAGGGTCTTTTAGTATTATAATGTGGTTTTAGGGTTACAATGTGGGTGCTTTGCATTGTTTTTATTGCTTATATTTTGGATACGCCCCTTTTAGTTCGAAAAGCCTTGCGTTCAGTTTATTGTAACGAGCAGGTGTTATTTATCAGAGGAAAGATCATATGGTAAATAATTAATTTAAGACATTCCTCTTTTCGTGAACTTAATCGCTATAAGAGTCCTCACCCCCACAGAACTAGGGCCGGGGCTCAACCTCTTTCCCAGAACCTCGGAGAGATCGGCGCAACGCACCTGCATACGCAGGGTGCCCTCCCCCCAAAACTGGTTTTTAGTTTGCTACCTAACAGTCACTCAGACTGCCCGTCGCAGAGGGCCATTACCCAGCAAACCTGGGGTCAGTCTCTAGGCTACCAGAACCACATTACTCTAAGATTTGCCGCACTAAGGGTGGCCAATGAGTGACCTTTCAGGAGCACCCAGAACTACTAGGTTCATGATTTGTATACTCCTGTGGCCGAGACTGCTTAGGTACAAATCCTAGCCAGTAGCTTCGCAGAGTTCTCTACGTCGAACCGGGGGGGGGTATCATATGGTAAATGAGCCAGGTAATGACATGGTTGAGAGTGATGATTTATTTTCTGAAGAGTCAGAGAGTGATATTTGTAGTGATTCTGATACGGACATTTTGTCAGCGACTGACCTCCTGCCTCCTTAATTCCTGTGAAAAATTTTGTTACTTCTTCTTGTGCATAGTCTTTCATGTATTTTTTATTATTAATTTTGAAGTTTTATTAATGTACTTTGTCAGTTAAAACTCTGGAGTAATTTGAATAACATTCCGAAAATTATTTGTCAAAATAAGCAATTTGTTTTTATATATTTTCATGTGAAGGAAAGGAAAAAGATTATTAAATGCTAATTTTAATGTATATGATAGCTTAAGTAATAATTTAAAGAGGCAGCAAAATTTCTGAGATTAACACTTAAATTTTTTTTTTCTTTTTCCCCCCTAATGTAAGGTTTAATGATGCAAAATTCCCATCCTGTGGAATGATTCCTTTTGACTCTCATCTGCCCCGAGGAAAAGTCTTAAACAAAGGCATGCTGTCTCAAAAGGTTTGATTAAATCTCTCGATGGCTGTCCTAAGTGATCTGACTGCGGATGTAAAGGTGTCATTTGGGTTTTGTGTATGTTGGATAGTTTGCAGAATTCTTTTATTTATAAAATTCCTTTCTTGATAAGGACTCCACATCTAGAAATTTAGTGTTGGATCATTACCTCTGTTACCATGACAGCCTCTTGATCTGAGATAAGATACATTTCAGGCCACTTTGCAAGGTAAATCAATGATGAAGAGGATGTATTTGTTGTCATCATCAGATCATACCAGAGGTCTCAGGATGTCAAAGGCATTACATTCAAAGGCCATTCCTACATTTTAGCATTGCAATTTCTCTAAGCTTTGTTACTTTGGTCCTTTCCAGGCCACACGACCAATGCATGATTGGCACCACTTTTGCACATCTGTCCTTGCATTACTCCAGTAGAATCACTATCAAACTCATTACAATAGACTTTATGCAAAGTCTTCATTGTTCCTAAGTGACTTCCTCTAATATCCTATTTGAACTTTTGGTACAGGATGCCATTTCAAATTTGGAGTGAATCCGAGAGAGCACAATATTATTTTATCATAGAATTATTGATCGAAATGTCCTGCCACATTAGTTTCCTATTTGAAGACTTTATAAGGTTTCATATTTGAACAATTTATTAACTCAGTTATGGGTGTAATGTCATTGTCTGCCACCAATTCTACTTGACTTCTTCATAAAGGCATGGATCTGGATTAGACAACGTTTAATTTGTAACTTGACATATGACCAGATGAACCAGCTTGTTATTTCACTTCGACCTTGGAACTATATCGAAGGGTCATCTATAGAGCAAAATGCCTTTCTCTTTGCCATCAGCCATACACTGTGATAATCCTTTCTGATGATGGATAGTGATGTTGTATTCCTAGAGTCTCTTTATCCATGTCTTTTTGGCCTTCGGTATTCTTGAAATTTAAGGGCCAGGTCAACTATGCATGATTTGTGTGGAGCAGAAATTTTTGCCACAGAGGTAATAGTGGAAATGTTCTGCGGTTTAACTGTGGCAAGTAATTCTTTTCTGGTAACACAGTAATTCTCTGATTTAGGTAGACACTTGTTCCAGTATGCTATGGCACATTCTTGATTGTTTAGGTCAGGATTGTCATAGATGTTAAAGTGTCTTTCAATTTGTAAAATTCATCCTCATATTTTTTGTATAAGTGAACTTTTATTAGCTCTCTGCCAGTCATTGAAGGAGTCTTGAGATGGAAGAAAGTGTCCTGTAGTAGGTGTGAAACCCATGGAAATTTCTAAGCCGATGAGCATTTCGGGACATCTCCAATCTTTAACTGCAGACACTTCTGTTTTGTAGACACGCCTTTGGCAGAGATAACATATCTGAGGTAACTCACTTCATATCTGAACAATTTTCATTTGGCAGGTCATAACTTTAGAATGGCATCCTTCAATTTTTGAAGCATCTTCCTAATATATTCTAAATGCTTTTCAAAACTTTT
This sequence comes from Stegodyphus mimosarum, assembly GCA_000611955.2. NCBI lineage: Eukaryota > Metazoa > Arthropoda > Arachnida > Araneae > Eresidae > Stegodyphus > Stegodyphus mimosarum. The sequence continues at coordinate 9,297 of KK120371.1, forward strand.
CCCGTCAATGATAATGTCATCCATGTATCTCAGACAAGCATTGTAAAAAGACAGCATAGTCTTCATGAGGCATATGAATGTTGCTGGTGCATTGCATAATCCAAATGGCATCACCTTGAACTGCGAGAGCCCTTGTCCGGTAGCAGTTGCTCCATCTTTTCTCGGTCATCAGGGTGTATATCTACATGCCAATATCCACTCTTTTAACTCAAATGTTGAAAACCACTTGCTTCCAGAAAGAGTGACCACTTGCTTTCATAAAGAGTGTCCAGAATGTTGTCAATTCTAGGAAGAGAATTACAAAATTTGTAGCTGCGTTTTTCATGACCACGTTCAACTGGCGATAGTCAATGCAGAATTTAGTTAAAACATCTTTCTTTCATACCAGAGTGATGAGAGAGGCTCAAGGACTTACTGAAGGCTCAGTAATATAATTTTTTTGCATGTCCTTAAGAAAGTTTCATACTTCCTCCTATTTAACAATCAGTAGCTATCTTGGATGTTGCTTGATTCGGGAATGATCCTTGTATTAATTTTATGTTGTGCAAACTGGTTCAACCTATATAAGAAGATTTGTGGGAGAAAAAAATTCGAAATTCTTGAATGACATATTCTGCAGCACTCTTCTTTTCATTTCTTAGTTGCGTTTCTTCTGTAGGTATGATGTTAGGCTCTCCAAAGACATAAAAACAGAAATGCAGAGCACTGAAGTACGTGCTGCAACCACTTAGCCTTTCTTACTGACTTTTGCCTTAAACAAGTATGTTAGTAACTCTCATTGAAATGATGGTCTTTGATAGGTCGACGAGTGTCGAGGCTACTTGAATTTTTTTTCAAGTTATTATAGCTCTAAGGACATGTTCTATGTCTTATGCTATCCTGGAAATTTCTATTTTCAGCTGTGCTTCCAGGAAATAAAAATTCCATTCTTGCCAGTAGTGTGATGCTGTCTTGAGATATTACACAGTTGATTCCTGTACCTTTGATTCTGAATAGGGTTATGTTCTCATTTTTAAAGTCCAAGGACAAATTGTATTTCCTTAGAAAGTCTAATTCCGAGTTTGCAAGTGTGTGTAGTATGTGCCACATATGCCACGTGATGGTAAGGCACTTGAAAATGTGATGTTAATGTGTAACCTTCCGTTGGTGTTGATTTTATCCTGGACACCATCTGGAGGGTAACGCAGGGGGGCGTCCAGATGAGTTTACCTTTCTGACACTGAAGCCAGATTTTTCCAGATAAGGTAACATTGGCTCCTGTATTTGATGGTCATATTGCAAGAAACTTCATGTATGTGTCCTATTATGAAGAGTACATTACTGCCTCCACTGATTACAGAAATCCGAAGCACTTTAAAAAATGGTACTTCTGAATATCTGTCAAATAAATTTCTCCTCCTACTCCTTGCTGATAGGAATCTTAGCTGCTGTGTCTTGGGATGTTCTTCAATTCCTTCATATGTGGCCTTCACCAGTGCAGATCCAGCATTTTAGGATAGCTTTGTCTCCACTTGCATACTGTCTCAAGGCTTTTTTTCGACTTGCCTGGTTGAATTGTCTCAATGAACAGGCAGTTGATCCACTTACTTCTGTGCATGAGCAGCTGTGATTGGTGATAATCTGTCTTGACCTGCTTTGAGAAGAAATGAAAAGAGAAATTACCACCATAGTAGAAACTGCTGCTTTTCTTGGAAGTGACTTGATAGGCCATTCCATCTTTTCTTGGAATGCAGAACTGCTTTTACCAGCTGTTTTAGTTGCTAATCCATCATTCTTGTCACCACATTCAATGCCACTCCTGAGACCAAAAATTGTTTAAGTTCATATGGGCTCGTAATGGATTGAATGCACAAAGAGTTGATGATAGCTTAATAAAATTTATTTTTGCAAAAGAAACACCTTATAGTTTGTAACTTTTCACAAAAGTATTTGTATAGCTCTTCTCAGTATGACATAGGACAATCAGGAATATCACTTCAAACTGTTAAGAATATTAAACACAAGACAATGCAAAAAGTGTCAAATGCATAAGCTCGCATGATATGATGACCTCTCAACACTTTGAGCTAAACTCAAATGAAAACTGATGCTTCTCCGGTCTAATAATTTTCCCATTTGCTGAGAAATTTCCATCTCAAAATTGTTGGAAGGCAGACACAGTTACTATTAGATATTGATAGGAGCAAACTGTTGCCAAATGATCTCTGAGCTTGTTGATGTTCATTAATTACTTGCCAGATTTGGCAACAAAAATTAATTTCCACAACCAGTTGATGCTGTATTGCTAATCTGGCAAAATATCCATTTATCTGAATGCTAAATGGACGTTCCTTTGTAACCCTATTTTTTTGGTGATGTTCTGCATTCTGAGGCCTTTATGTTACATTGTTCTAGAAATACTACAATTTCACTAAAATAATTTATTTATATACAAAATTTGTAACAGTACTTTTAACCCATTTGTTTCAACACACAACAATTTGTGGACAATCACTTCTTTTCATATGTAGGAATACCTTTATACTATTAAAAATGATATAATGTGGTAGTTTCAAATTTTAGCAACTTTCCTATAGATTTATTAATTTTGAAATAAGAAGTAGTCCCCACCTGAAATTGCCTTTGTCTTTTTTTGCAGTACTATGCTATGGTGTGATAGAATATATTTAGAGTTTATCTACATTATACATTTCCAAACATAAAATCGGGCAATATGTGGACCTTATTTTGTGCATTGCTGATGAACTCTTTATATATGTGTATATTATAAAAAAAATGTTGTTGGTGAGTTTCATATGTAAATTTGTTAGGAACAGAAAAATGAAATTATTTAAAATGCAGTAAAATTATAAATTAATGTCTGTATTCTATTTTTATTGCATTGTCAAAGATTTCTGATGTTTTTGTACCTATTTTGCTTGTAGTCTGTATCTATTTTTGTTGCATAGGATTAGAATTACTTTAAATGATACATGTATTAGTGACTTTTGATAGATATAAACTTTTGATATATGGGTATTAACTTGGAAAAATTTGAAATAAATCCTGAAGAAAAAAGTTGTTGAATTGTTGTAATGATTTTTACCTGTATAAAAGAGAATTTAATGTATACTTTCATGGTTAATGGCTCTTGTTTCATTTTTCTGGGTATAAATTCAAATTCCTTAGCTTTGATGTAGCAGCCAGTTCTAGATATCAAATTTTTTTCATAGATGAATAAAATTAAAAAGAAAATCTGTTTTTATATAAAATAGCTTGATATTTTTGTAGCATTTTAACTATTTTTTAAAATCTGCAGATTAAAAAATTCAGTTCGTCTTGGGGGGGACAAATATGTAATTGAAATGCCAAATCAGTAAACATCTTTATAGTGCTGGTAAAATTGCCATATGGTCATTCCTTGAAGTGTTAAAAAATCTGTTTTTAATGTAAATTAGAATTTCCCAATTGAAATTATCTTAGCGCCAGACTTCAAATGCATATAAATTTAAAACTATTGAAGCAATGTGTATAAAATTTGGTATTTTTGTGAGATTTTGATGAATAAACTCAAAGTATGGGAAAACTGGTGTATCATTTCATAGAAAATCCACTTTTAGTGTTATATGTAAATCTAATGCATATCTTTCAGAACATTAAACCCTCCCTTCCCCTTTCTTCTTAGTATATAGTTATTGTAAAATGAATGCTGATTAAAAAGCAATCAAATCATTTGTCTTTACCATTTTTGTACTATTTTCAGTGATAACTATTTTTTTCCCCGACTCCACACCTCTGAATGCCACAAATATCGCACAGCAGTGTGATTTGTGCAGCACCTTCTTCTATGGTATCACTTAAGCTCATTTACATGAGGTAGTCATGATCATAGTTTCTATGTGAGGAAAAGCAAAAGGAAAAGAGGAGTGACCAGTTGTCATTAGGCAAGAAGATATTTTCTGGGAAATCTTGCATTGAAAATTATACCCTGAATCAACAAAGTTCTGGATCAGTAAGAATTTTTAGACTAGATCCTATGTATAGTAAAAGTACGGATGCCCTAGCAATAGCAATACACTAAAATTAAAAAGGATAAAAACTATATACAATATGTACAATACAAAAATGAATGAAGTGATAAACACAAAGTAAAAAAATTGTACGATGATTCTATTTCTTTCCAAGATGAGTGTGTCTAAGTATTTCCTGGCTGTTAAGTTATTGTATGTCACTGGCAAATTGGTCTGAGGCCATCATGAAATTTTGTCCTCATAGAGTTTTAATAAAATCTGTTGTCGATACAACATGACTTCCTCATATGGCCTATTAAATTACACACATTTTTTTGCTGCACTTCATATAAGCTTATTTCCTCAAATTATTCTAAGTTCATGACCAGTCTCTCAAGGCAAGTGGAAGATGACATAAAAAATTCAAATTTTGAAATTAAATGTCTCAGTCAAATTTTGTTGTATGGAAGTCAAATTTCTTCTAATTTTATTTTTTCGTAATGACTGTAAAACTTTCTCAAATATAAGCACAGAAACGGCGTTAAAAGTTAGATTTTGTTATTTGTCCTCCTAAAAAAATTGCTGATGGCAATAAAAAAAGGGAGGTGCTTAGCTGTTACAGGAGTCCCTTATACAAAATTTCAACGTCCTATGGTTAATCATTTTTGAGTTATGCAAGATAAATACATATGTACAGACATTGCAAAAAAATCCGTTGGGAATTCATTTTACAGTATAGTTTTGGAAAAAACAGTCCTATATTCTGTCCGTACATACAGACATTAGGCAATAATGTTGGTCCAAAGTGTATGACAGTCTAGACATAAGTTCGTGTAAATCCTTTAACATAATGTATTGTCACTCATACCAGAAATTCCAGAAGGAATTTTTGAACAGGACTGTACTTAGCCACA
>KK120371.1:14254-39315 GCA_000611955.2 Stegodyphus mimosarum
AGGAATGCCTCCATCACATTATCGTCCTCTCTTGGCCTGTTTGATTTCCAAATTTGTCACCAGTCGAGCATGTCTCAGATCGCTTAGGACAGCAAATTGGTAGCCGTCAAGTTTGGTCAAACTAGAAGCATGCTTTCGGTAACTGGAAATGAGATGATGCAGGACACCATAAGGCACCTGCATATCTCAATAAATGCCCATGTCCAGTTGTGTATTCACACTAGAGGTGGCCCAGCAAGGTACTAGAATATTCATTCATTTGTAGTTTTCCTGTAATAAATGACCCTTTTCCTTTGATTTTGTAAATGCTTGTATCAACAATGCATTCACATAAGTAAAAATTCATTTGATTCTGACAGCACTTTCTTGGTGTGCAAACTTTTATCCAATCAATTAATTGTACATTGTAGACATTAATGAGACATTTAATAATTTTTCCCTGTTAACATTTCCCATGTCTCTGCATTCATAAGAAGTGCTTGGACATTGCAGGAAAATTTCTTTGAATGTGATGCATGTGAAGTTAGCAGTATTGAGTAAAATTTTACTGTTTCTTGTTTTAAGTGAGGAATGATCAGTAAACATGACTTTTCCATGTTGCGTAAAATACACTGGTGAAATAAATGAAGAGAATTTTCATATTTGATCTATGATCTATGAACTACTGGATAGATTTTAATAAAATTTGGTGTGAACATAGGTTGATATAATACAAACAAAATAAACATTCAACAGTTATAGACACACATGTTCGTATGTAACACTCATGGGAGTCTGAAGGTCTGAAACAGTGGTTGCAGAAGACTCAAAAGAAATGGGTTAATAGGGGGTATGCCATACAGCCTATCTTACAGCCATACAGGCTTCGCAGTATGATCTCATACTGGAAATAAGGCAGTTTATCAGTGCCTGTGGCAATTGGTCCCACTCATTCAGCAACGCTGTTTTCAGTTCCTGGGTGGTTCTCGGAGGAGGCTTGCGAGTTGCAATTGCCCTCCCCAGAGCGTCCCAGACATGCACTATAGAGTTTAGATCTGGAGACCTGGGTGGCCAATCCATCCGGCAAATGTTCTCACTCTCAAGAAATTTGTCAACCAGAAGAGCTTTATGTGGCCTCGCGTTATTGTCCTGTTAGATGAACCGGTCCCCACTGCACCCCAGAAAGGGGGAACGTAGGGTTCTAAGACCTCATCTTTATACCTCACACCAGTCACAGAGCCTCTGCCAAAGGCGTGGAGAGTTGTGCGGCCATCCAACATGGTGCCTGTCCAGACCATTACACTGCCACTGCCATAATTGTTGATTTCACAGACATTGGAGGGTAGGTAGCGGGTTCTTGGCTCTCTCCATATAAAAGTAGGGCGAGAATCGGTGTTTTAAGCTAAAATGGGACTCGTCAATGAACAGAATGGTCCCCCATTGCTCCATACTCCAATCACTATGCTGCTTGCACCATGCTAATCGGACTGTCCTGTCCGTAGACGTGAGTGGGACGCAAACAGCCGGTCTTCTGGCAAACAACCCTCTCTTATTCAGTCTTTTTGAAACAGTCACCTTTGTTACATGGGTTCCTGTGGCTGCTTAGAAGCTGTAGCCTCTTTGTTATGCCTCGCTAAAATGGGCAGATAGAGATCTTCTTTGGCCGTCGTGGCTACTTGGACAAATTTGCACAGGCTTTCTCTCGATGGATCCAATATCCTGGAACTGTTTCCATAGGTTGTACACGACACTGGGTGTTGAATTAAACTCTCTGCATATCTGGACTTGCGATTGGCCTGCCTCTAGCTTCATCATTATTCACCACCTCATTCCATCATACGTTGGCGGTTACTCATTTTTACTGTTCTGATGTGAATTTAACCAATTGCTGCAAGATAACACCAAGAAATTTGCGGAGGTGTGCTATCGGATGAAATTCATTTTACCTTCCATGCGCTTATAAAGCCTGTTTTTCTTCTGCCTCCGCCTACACACTATATACTTAATATTTGCCATACAAGATTTGCATTTTTTTTATCTAGAAGCAGTGGTTTGCCTTCAGTTCAGTTCTTTTCATGCAATTCGATAAAATATGCAAATTCTCTTAATTTATTTCACCAGTGTATTCTGTTGCAAATTTATGGCAACAAATTAAATGGTTTTAGATTGAACAGTATTAAAGAACTTCAGAAAAAAGGGGGAGGGAGAAGAAGCTATTGCATTTAAGAAAATTTTGCAGGTGTTGGAATTCTTAAGATTTCATGTGGAATTTTTGAATAAAATGTAAAAATAATGCTAATTTTTAATGATAGTTTAGTTTTAGAGATTAATGTGTTATATTATCAAGGTGAATGTCATATTAGATTTTAATAAATGATAATTTTTTCCTAATTAAACAAATTAAGAGAAAAGCAGGTTTCCTCTCTTTAGGAAGTTTGTATGTATGTTTAAGGGCTGAATTCTTATTCAAATTCTGAAATCTAATTTCGAACTCAAAACCAAACCAGAGACTGAATAGTAACTATGGAAAGAAGACCGAGAAATAACAAGTGAAAGAACTTATTTTCAAATCAAGTTGTTGAGCGTATTAAAGAATTAATATCGATCCTAATTATAGAACGAAGGACTGAAATTCTCTGAAATCTTGACTGCCAATCATCGTAAATCATATGGCTAGATGGAGGTCTAGCATAATATAAACAGACTTCGTCGGTTATTTATTAAAACACTCTCAAGAAAACTTCTACGCTCTTAAGGCTTTCAGTTTGCGGATTTTGTGTCTTAGTAAAATTGATTGTTGCCACTTGAGGGAAGTATTTTTTCACGCTTCCGTGGAAAAGGGACCCGTCGAAATAAGCAAGCAGTTACATCTTGGAAAGTTAAGTTTTTTCTTTTAAATAAATAATCTAATTTTCAGATCGCAGTTTTTAAAATTTATTTATTTAATCAGAAAAAGTTAGCCCAGTCAAATGTGTGGACATTGAATGGTGACATTAAGAAAGTTTATTTTTTAAGTCGTTTTTTAACTCAGGTGATTTTTGCCATTTAATTTATCCCTAATCATCAAAATTTATACCAGCTGATGTACATGATTATTTCTAGTGTTTATTGTATTAAGTTAACATAATTACTCTTACGGCGTATTAATTGATGGCGTAATTAATCGTGTTTAGCGAAGTTTAGCTGTAATGAGTAAATAATGTTCTTCCTGCTACCGTAGCTTGAAAACAGTTAAGATTGTTGACATTAATTTGCCATACTTTTTTCATAATTAAGGTTGTGAAATTCATTACATGAATATTTTATTCTTTTGCTTGTTTGCAATTTAAAATTCAACTTTTTATAACCGTAGAGCGGAACAGAGGAACCCTTTCGACCTGCGGGAAGCGTTTTCAGACTTCCCGGTCGTTAGCCCTCTACCTTCCCAGAGCGCCGCGCGATGACCTTGACCGGGGCTTCCTTCCTCCCCCTTTCAAATCGGTTCTCGACTATGATTCCCCCCTTTTTCTCCTAACTGGCTCTTCCCTAAGGCATTTTTTGATCGGTGGGAAAGGAAAATTCCACATCGTAATGTTCCCACACTTTCATTTTACAGCTCTTTAAAAAAAAAAAAAAAAAAAAAAAAAAAAAAAGAGAGAGAGAAAGAACCGTTGTGGTCGGCTTTTATATATACTGTCTTGCGATTTACAATTTTCTTTTGAATCTGCAATATGTGGGTTAACTGTTTTAAAAATATTATTTAAATTCAAGCTGTTACATCCTTTAATTTAAGTATTGAAAGGCAACATCTTTAAAATAACTTTTATTTTGCATTTACCTGAATTACGTAATTTTAAGGTGTTCTTAAAGGGAGTGTATGTCTGCTACTAGCTTTGATAACATACTTCTGCTCTAATCTAATAGAATAAGCAGTCTTCCTAACAGACTGTGTTAGGAGTGTTAAATTCAAGAGAGCCCAGTGAAAGGAAAGTCCTTTTAAATAAGACATTATTGAAGTTGCATACAAAGATACATATCTTATATGTATGAGCTGATGTTATAATTTGGAAGTCTTCACTTTTATTATAATTATTTTAATTTTTAGCTCAAAGAGGCAATTTGCCCAGAAGGGCTATTATTTTGTTTTGGCATTTTGCATTGGTTCATTAAAAACGGCATTTCACTTTTCAAATTGTTGCCACCAAATATTAGAGCCCTGCATTACATAATGAAGAATCTGCATTGAATATATGTATGTTTCTCACACTGGGAAAAACAACAGTACATAAAGACATCAAATTTTGAATAATGTATTCCTCCACCTGGATATGGGCATCTGGAAGCACAAATTTGGAATTTGTTTTATTATCCATTTCATATTTTGTGAAACTTTTAACGCGTTTTTGATTAACAAACTCAACGATTTCAAAGCGAGCAATGGCAACACTGTATGAAAAACATTTTTATCTCCAATGTGCAAGATTGTGTATTGGAAATTCTAAAAATATGCTTAAAATTATTTTGTGATATTGCTTATGGTTTAAATGCACAGAACATGATATTTAATAAATAAAGGTAACACATGAAACATTTAAAAAAAAAAAAAAAAAAAAAAAAAAAAAAAAAAAAAAAAAAAAAAAAAAAAAAAAAAAAAGAAACACCACCACCTTTTTGGGCATAATATAAAATCTGAAAGCATTCAGATTTTTTTTTCTCTCTCTTTTTTTTAAAATTTGTAATTGCATTTGCTATCATTTGTAAAATATTTCAAAAGATTGTAGAAATTCACTTACTGGATCATTTTTGTTATGGAATAACATGAACCAGACAATTTTTTCTAACAAGATGTATGTGCCAACTTGATACTTCCAGCAAGAAAATACTTTTTTCAATTTGTAATAATTGTGATAAAAAATTTAATTTTTCTGTAAAAGTTGTTTGGTGTCTGTAAGAGAACAGATTTGTTTATTTCCCAAGTCATCCGGTACTGATTTAACCTAAAGTAACATAATTTTATTATTCTCTATCACTAGCCAAGTGCTGAAAATTAGTAGTTTACTTTCACTGGAATCCTGGTGAACAGGCAGGCTGAATGAATGATGTCTGACTTGAAAGTGATCCAGTTTCTTAGTAAGGCCTCCATGAAGGCATCATTACCCATTGGCATATTATAACCCGTACATGTTTTACCATAATTAGGTAAACAACAATAATTGTTCTTTGAGCTGTAATGCAAAACCAGTATTGGCTGCATTGCTATGTGCTATTGCAGTACCTAAACTCTCGTGCAAAGTTATTTTTCAGCACCCATGTAAAATATAGTAATTGGCATATTAAATGGAATTAACTGAAAGAAACTTCTATGTATTTATTATTAAATACAAAATATACTTAAGTATGCATAAAAATAAATTTTCTAAAAAACACAAGTGTATCAGCTATTTAAAAAAATTGTTAAATATTTTAGACTAGTTTATATAATGTGTCATTAGTTCTATTTTTATTCTCTTAGCTGCAATGAAATTTTTATTCAGATCTTTTACTAGGTCGTTGTACGAAATATCTGTTATTATTTTCTGTTTATATCATTGACAAATTAGAAAGATTTTCTTCTCTTATTGTTGATCTCAAATTATTTATTTATTTTTTGTAACTATTGTAAAAACTGTTGTCCACAATAGCCATTGATCCAGTAATAATAAATAAATATGCAGTACTATGGCACTATTTGGAAATGTATTGGGTAATTTATTTTCACATATACACACACCTTGGTGACAAAAGTCCTTACCTATCCTTTATTTTCGCTACTGGTAATCATAAAGACGCACTTTCAGTAGCAAAAGTGTTGTAAATGACTCAAATATTTGTTTCGGCGTTTTTAAATTTAAAGAAACAGTTTTGTAGAAATTATGAAATCTTAGCATTTTATAAATTTTTCTTAAAATTATACTCATCCAAAATTAAGAGAATTTTCAAATTATGTCTATTTTTATGAAAAGTATTGAAACGAAAGTATTAATTATGCCTTTGAAGAATTATGCAAATATCCAGAATCAAATATATAAGCGTATTGACTCTGAATGTGTGTCTTTACATGTGCGTATCTGTGACACTGTGATTGTGGAAGGAATATATGCGAACGAGGGGATCAGCAATATGTGTGCTCATACTCCTTCATGACATTCACTTTGTTTCTTGCATGTGTTCAGTATATTTTAAGGTATCAGGTAAAATAAGTAGCCACGAATGTATGAATAATGGAATGAGATCTAGAATTGTCGGTAGATTTTAAGCAGGTTAGTCACAAGTGCCGGTGGCTACAGAGCTCAATGTAATGCACAGTACCATCTGTGACTTGTGGGAGCACTTTCAGGACACTGAATCCACACCAAGAAGACCTGTATATGGTCGACCAAGATCCACAACAGTGAATGAGGATCAGTATCTGGCTCTGTCAATGCTGTGATACAGAACTGCTACAGCTGTCACTTAGTTGTATTCTGCCACTAGAATCCAAGTTCAATGTTCTACTATTGCCTGAAGGCTTCATGAGGTAAGGCTGTATTCCAGAAGCTTGCTGTTTTCATTCCCCTCACTGCAACAGACAAGGTAGCACTTTTAACATGGTGCAGACAACATGTGCTTTGGACCAGACTTCAGTGGAGGTCTGTGCTTTTTACAGATGAGTTGAGATTCACCCTAGACTCTTGATTCTCAGCATACTTGTATCTGGAGTGAGCCTGAAATATACCATCCTCCTTCATCGGGGAAAAGGATCATTGTGAGGGTTGAGGTGTAATGATTTGGACAGGCATTATGTTGGATAACTGCACTCCTGCATGTATTGATAAAAGCTTCCTGACTGCTATGGGGTACAGAAAGGAGATCTCAGAGCCCTACGTTTCACTTTTCAGGGCCATAGTTGGTTCTAGATTCCTATTAATGTACAACAGTGCTCATCCACGGCTGGCTCAGCCAGTTGACGATTATCTGGAAAGTGAGGATATTTGCTGCATGGATTAGCCAGCCAGATCTCCTGACTTAAATTCTATAGAGTGTGTTTGGCATGCTCTTGGGGAGGACAATTTCATCTTGTCGTACCCCTCTGAGAACCATACCAGTGTAGAAAACTGCCTTGCTACAAGAGTGAGAGCGATTGCCACAGGGACTCCACAACTGCCTCCTCTTCAATATGCCATCATGCATATATGTCTGTATATATATAAAAAAATAAAGAATATGTAAAAGATAAATTATAATTTAAATTAGCAGCATAAATTAATTTCCCTTCTCTATTCTAGAAATAGTAATCTACATTGGTTATCATAAATTAAGAAAAAATCACAAAAATATCGATAACTCCCTCAAAAATAAGCCAAACCATATAAAATTTGAATATATTTCCAAGTAAAAATAGTTGCGTAAAACTTCGATATGCAAATTAGTGGTGCTGCACTCGGAATACGTCATCTGCGAGGAGCATGAAAGGCCATGTTTGAGAGCAAGCCCACATATTTCACTGTGATAATGACATCAGAAATGGAAGATAGCCAATTTGTAACAATGACCTCCAGGCATCATTTTCCTGTAGAACTTCGAAGGAGAGCCATTGGAAGACTAGAGGCAGGGAAAAGTCAAACAGAAGTGGCCAGATGGCTAACTGTGAGTCCTTCTGTGGTTCATAGACTTTAGAGGCAATTTCAAACCACAGATTCGCCATCTAGGAGGTTCAGCCAAGGACGGCCAACTGCTCCGACGAGCGCCGATGACCCATATTTGACATTATGTGCACGCAGGAATAGAACCACTACTCCAACTCTTCTTAGATCCTTCCTTGCTGCAGCCACCGGAAGGTTGGTGTCAATGTCAACTGTGCGTAGAAGGCTTCACGAAGGTGGTCTGTATGCAAGGTGACTGGCCATTTGCGTGCCGCTCACGTCATGCCATAGGAGGCATGACAGCATGTCCACTGCACGCCTGATCAATGGAGGGCTGTTCGCTGTACGGATGAGTCCAGGTTCAGTCTAGAAAGCGATAATAGGCGTTATTTGATATGGAGAGAACCTGGAACCTGTTATCATCCATCAAACATCCGTGAAAGAGATGCATACAGATGAGGCAGTGTCTGTGTTTGGGGTGGCATCCCTTTGAGTGGACGCACAGATCTCCATGTCTTTCCAAGGGGAACCGTGAATGCTGAGGTTTATAGAGATGACATTCTTGATGCTTATGTGCGGCTATATGCCGGGGCAATAGGTGATGCTTTCCTGTTACAGGATGACAACGCAAGACTGTACAGGGATTGCGTTGTAGATGATTATCTTCAACAAGAAACAATTATGTGCATGAAGTGGCCAGCTCGATCCCCGGACTTGAATCCTGTCGAGCACGTTTAGGATGCTTTTGGGAGACTTGTAGCTGCTCTCAATCCATCCCCTCAGACCCTTGCCATGCTTGTAACTGCTTTCGAAGAGCAATGGCTCTTGCTTCCAATGGAACTGATAGACCGCATAATTGAAAGAATCGCTGTATGTGCTGTATTGCTTCTAGAGGCGGTCATATTCCATATTGAAGGTATTTTTCCTATAGCAAACTAACACCTTCGATTTGTTCATTTTATACATGTGCTAATTTCTATAATACCGTAATTGTCTGGTATTTTCTCTTTATGTTATTTGATACCTTACTATGTGTTGTATATTGTGGGCAAGTTTCATAAAATTCTACATGTTACTTTTTCAGTAATCATGATTTTCCTTAATTTATGATAACCATTGTTTCTTTGTCTCAGGGATTAATTCATGTCATATGAATTTTACATAATTCTAATGATGTAAATGGAAGTAAAACTCAAGCAGCCAATGATAATTTTACAGCAGTATTAATTATACAATCAAAATGCATTGAGAACCAAAATTAACTTGGTCTGAATTAAGATTTCACCTTGAACATAACACACTCGCTCACTATCTTTCAGCCTAGCTGGACTGCTGTTTGCTGCTTCCTTGCTTGCTGTTGCAAAGTTATCAAAAATGTAAGCCTCTTAAAATAGGTGAAAATAATGTGCCAAGTTGTTTGTGGCCTCATCATGTTTGCTGAAATAAAAGATTTTATCTCCCTCACCTGCCAGGTTCCTATTTATTGTGGATTGGGATTTCAATAATGATAATATTTCAATTCTATGACTTCAAAATTCTCACTGTTAATTACAGATTCAGCCGTCTGTGTTCTACACCATCAATATTGCGAAGCCCCCCATTTGTCATTACACACGTATATCTATATATGTAATACCACACAGTTAGAAAGATGAGACTCAAAAGAGAGACTTGTAGAGACGTGGCTGAATTGAATATAATTTTTATTGCTGGACACAAACTAATTATTGAAAATATATTTTTCATCACACATGATCATGGGTGCGGTTTGCACCCTACAGTTTTATGCAGTTTAAAGTATCACATTTTAGATAGTGGCATAGTTAGCAACACAACAAAGAAAAGGGATCAAAGTAGCGTCTTGAGTGCAAGAGAGCTGAAGCTATAGTACGTAGTTATCCAATATGTAGGCTCACCAAGAGAATATTTGGGTTTGGGTTAGAAAGGTTTCAGTTCTTGAATGTTTGAGTTCATCAGCATCATCTGACCATATATATATATATATATATGTATATGTAAAGTATATATATATGTAAAGACATAAAATAAGAAATTTAGAACCATTTTTTCACAAAGACCAAAAATTGAAAATCATAATATGGATAGAGTTCTCTTTGTTTAATGGTAAAAAATTTTGATTTGAATTTACTTTGTTTTTACCTTTGGTTAGGGGCCAGAATTTTTAAGTGAACTATTATTGTAATTAAAATACAATGGAATGGCTCATTGGCTAATTCTGGATGCAGAAAAGTAAGAAGGTCGATAATGATGTTTTTTTTTTTTTTTTTTTTTTTTTTTTTTTTTTTTTTTTTTTTAAATGGGAGAGAGATTTTAATTGGGTTCAGTGTTCCTCCTCCTGAAGAAGTGGCATTGAGGTTGATTGAATTCTTTTATTTTGTTCTTTTTTCTTTAAATTTCATGAATTTTTTTAATTGAGTTATTGCTTGTTTAAAGTGTTTTGCTTTTAACATTTTTTAAATTATTTTTTTGCATTTATAGGATTATTTGAAATTTATTACTAATGAATTTCAGTTTTTGGTCTTTATGAAAAAGTGGTTCTAAATTTCTTTACTTTACTAATAACTTTCCAGCATCTTAATGCACGAAAATATTATGCATGATTATATTATGTTTTTTAAAAACTGTTTTGTAATTGTATAGGGAGAGATATTCTTCAAATTGATCCTTGTTAGAGTGTACTCATTACAGGATCTCAAAAGAGGCCTGTATTGTTATTTTTCGTCATTAGCTCTTCATTCTGTGAGTGGGTAATTTGTGCGCCTACTGTCTTCCTTGGATGTGGTAGCCATTTCTCAAGCTTTCTCTCTTTAACTGGACCCGTATAAAACCATGGTTGGCATATAACCTACTATAGACAGGTAATAAGACAGACACTTGAAAGATACGTTACTGGGATGAGCCCATGAAATCATTCGAAAGTTTTAGAGTCGCAACATAATACGGACACGAGGCCCGATTTGTTTTGGTCTAATAAAAGCATTTGGCCCCAGAGAATTAGAGCTTTGCTGTATGTATTTGATCAAGAATTGCCACTGTTATCCAAGTAATGAGGCACGAACCGAAGAACCATAACAGATTTAATGAGCCATTTGTGGTTTCACCTTAATATGCCATGCACTAAGATATGCATGGCCTAATCTTTAAGACAAGAAGTCCTCTTTATTAAATGAGTACAACCCATAAAAAAATCTTCTTGATGGAATCACATTTTGACATGGGAGATCTTTTTTTCTCAGATACTGAAGTTTTTCGATTTATTTTCCTCACATGTCTTAATAAAGTGCTAAATTCTACCTCTGTATCAGACTCTTGAGATTAATAAACATATTCTAAAGTTCATTTATGTTTGAAAATAGGCTTGGATCTTTAATGAAACAAATCTGATGTAAACAGCAAACATTCGTTAATAAGCTGATTACCCCCACATATTTTTAACTCATTCTAAAAGTTTTGTTGCTACTTCCAAGAAACAAAACTGACAATAATTAATAGTGGCAGAAAAACGTAAAGTTAATAAAATGAAGTACACATAAAGTACAAAACTGCATGTCATCTAAAATCCAGGACTTATTAAGGAAAGTGAGGCATGTAGTCACTATCTAGTATCAGTATGTAGTATTACTAACTTTTAAACAAATAAATTGTTTATGTGTTGAAAAATAGCAGAGTTTTATGTGAATATTACAATTTAGTTGTACAGCAAAGTACCAAAGATAAAATTTTGCTCAAAATTGGAAGTATTGGAGCTGGGTTCCAGTGAGCTTCAGTTGGATTTAGGCCCTGGGGATGATTGCATTAAAATAAATCACCAAAACAGCCACCAGATTTGCATATGAAGTAATCTTTAGCTCCATTATTCTTGTTCATAATGCTAAATTTTCCATCCTGCATCATTGTTTGATTATCGGAGTTTCATTTTCTTTATGTAATGATTAACATGTTTTAGTTCCGTATGTTTGATTAATGTCTTCCATAGTGTATTAGTTATTACATGCTGAAATATCACTTCCATTTGTTTAATTTTGTTTAAGTTTGAAGGCATCACTGCTTCTTTTAAATCCAGTTTGATAGAATTTAATCTCACTACCATTTCATATAATAATTTCTCAGTATTTTGTTTTTTATTTAGGTCTGTACTGTAACTGATTTGCTCAAATATTTATAAAGAGTATTATGAACTTTTTGTGAATTAACTTTTCTAGCATCTATATCATTGTGAGGTTGTTTTAAATTTTCTGTTTTCTTATTTATGCTGTTTCATTTCTTTTAGAATGAAACTGTTGAAAACTCCGAAATAAGTGAAAATACCATTACTGTTAGAAACAGCATTGGAAATTGTGGATCTATCACAGCTAGTGCTTCTGGCCCTCATACTACAATAAGTTTGATAAAGCCTGCCTCTCCTTCACCATATATTCCTCTCTCTCAGGCTAATGCCTCTGACCGTCCACCTGTTGCTCACAGTGCCCTTTATGGTAAGTAAACTGTTGTTTTTTTTTAAATTTTTTAATATATATAATATATTCTTTTTTTAATATATATTCTACTAGATATTTTTGTAATATATATAATAGAAATAATAGTATTTTTGAAGTTGAAAAGAGAATCTGATGTAAGGATGTTGGGTTCTTTTGTTACGAAAGTAACTTATCTTATTCACATGCTAGTGCTGATTATATATTATTAGATGTTTTGCCTTTCTTGGTGTGGGAAAATCAAGAGCAGAGCTCTTCAGAATGGCACCGATAACTGCTGTGCGATTAAAAGAATCCAGTTCGATATGTTAAGCTAAATTAATAGAACTACGTAAGTATAATATCTTCTGTTTACTGTCGTATAACAATCGTGCGAAGTTAATTTTAGCTAATGCATTTCCATCAGCCAGCTGTACCATCAGTACATTATTCAGAAATACACTCATGAAAAGTGTTGAAAACCAAAGGTGTAATGATTAAGCCATCAAAGAAATATGTAAATATTTAAGAATCAAATATGTAAACGTACAGTGCATGTCTGTGGAGTTAGGATTGTGGAAAGGATATAAGCACACAAGGGATTTTTGGCAGTTTGTGTGCTTGTGCTTCATTACATTCACTACGTTTCTTGGCAGAATGTGATAAATTTTAGAAGGTATCAGGTAGAAGATCCACAATACTGAATGAAGATTGTTATTTGGCACTTTCAATAGGGTGACACAGGTGTGCTAGAGCTTCACTGCACTCATGTGAGCTAAGGCTGCCACTGGAACCCAAACCCAAATACTACAATTACTTAAAGGTTTCATGAGGTAGGACTGTATGCTAGAAGACTTGCTACCTGTGTTTTGCTCACTGCAGCACATATTTTAATGCATTTAGCATTATGCAGGCATGTGCCTTGGAGCAGACTTCAGTGGAACTGTGTGCTTTTTACAATTGAATTGAAATTCAGCCTGATTCTCAGCGTACCTGTATCTGGAGAGAGTCTGGAACACAGTATCTTCCCTCCTTTATCATGGAAAAGGATCGTTATAGTAGTGTAGGTGTAATGGTTTGGGAGGCTTTATGTTGGATGGCTACATGTCCTGCATGTGTTTGACAAGACTCCTTGACTGTTCTCAGGTATAGAGAGGAGATTCTAGAGCCATATGTTCAGCTTTTCAATGCCTTTTTATTGCTATATTTGAACAAAAGTATGAATTTAACTAAATCTGGTCATTTAGCTGTTTTGCTTGATATTGTGTAGTAAACAGCAGTTGTGATAACATCCTTGCCAACAGCCACTGAGGACACTGGTATTTGTATGGCTTTTATAAATTTTCTTGTTGGAAAAATCCTAGGCTATTGTCCCAGGTTTTAAATAAATGAAAGTTTGATGCTTTTATGGATAAAATGAGTTCAGTATATAGTGGGTTTCTGATGTATAACAATGTTTGCTGGTTGAGCCATGGTAACATATTTCAGAGATTTGTTCATTACTTGAAAAAAATCAGACTGTTAATACAAAATGAGGGGAGAACTGAAGAAAATTCACAGTTGTTGAATGTTATGTCGCTTGGAAATTGATGTTTTTTATTGACATATGCAAGCGTTTTAGTGATTTGAATGTAAAGAATATGAAGGTTCAAACAAAACAGTTACCATTGAGGCTGAACTGCTAGTTTTCAATAAAGATATTGTTTTAAAAAACTGCAAGTATTTCCCAAACTTGACAACAAGTACCAGTAGTTTAGATTAACATGAAAAAACAGAACAAGCAAAAGTCACCAAAGTGTTTTCTTTGGTAATAAGCTCTTCAATCTAAGAATTTTCATTGAGGTTTTCTCAGTTTACAGAGTTACTAGAAACACTGATCTGAAACAAAACACATCTCCACTTAAATAAACTTGTCTAAGTTTCATTGGTTGGAAATTGAAGAAATTGAAATGCAGCTAATTGATTTCCTCACTAGTTCAGTATGGACTCAAAAAATTGATCAAAATGAGGGAAGAATTGGATTTAAATTAGAAAGACTATTAGGCAGTATGGGCAAAAAATGGTAGTACTAAAATTATGTAAATGCAGAATTCAATTCCAGACACAAATAGCTGTCTAAGGAAGCATTTGCTATTTTGACAATATTTTCATCTACCCATACCTGTGTGTCATTATTTTCAGAAATGTGTAACATTAAAGATTTGCTTAGAAATCGTTTGCCAGATATAAACTCCAATGCAGCTTGTGTTCTGCTAAAAGTAACCATGTTAGAACCTGATATAAATTATTTGGCATATAATTTGCATTAGCAGAAATCACATTGATTTTTTCTTTGTTAAATAAACATAAAAACTTAATGTTATGATTGCTGTAAAAGATTAATTTAGAAGTACGTAGTTCTATTCTCCCCATCACTAATTACTAAGTTAACATTGTATGTGGGCACATCATAGCCACTTTAAATATTCCTTTAAAAAAACTGACACATATGTGTATAAATTTTGTTATCCCAGCCGTAGATGTTGCCGTGAACTAGTCTTCACTAGAAACCAAAGCACTAAACAATTACTGTGAGCCATAAATCAAGAACCATTAGCTGGCTGGCACAGCTAAATGCCATGTTTCTTCCATAGAGCTATAAGAATTTTTTGAATCAAAAGTTGATTTTCCACAAGAATAATCCTCATTATAGTTGAAGTTGACTCGTGTAAGTAATAGGAGGAAACAGCAGTGTTCTGATCGTTTAGAGGATGAGCATGATGTAAGAAATAAAATCTGCTGCTTCAGTTTCTTGATTTCTATTTTCCTCCCATTTTTCTAAAGGAATTTCAAAACAAATGTTCCAGGTCGTTCATAATTATTTGCTGTTGTCTCAATCTCATAGATATTTGCTGGCTATTGCTATAATCTTGGGACAACTGTAGTGGTAAAACAATCAGCAGTAAATAAAACAGCAAGCCCTCTTTATTCAGAACTGATTAAAAAGGATATTTTTTTAAAGCTATCTACCTTGCAACAAAATAGAATGTCAAGTATTTCTGTCTGATTTTCTTACTGGGATAAGTTTCACTTTTGAAAGTAAGGATTCTCACATGGTTTCATTTAGGGAAGAGGTTATAGGAAGTCCAGTATCTTTAGAAATAAAGGTGTCCTTAGGCTTGTAGTTTCTTTCATTAAATGGTTCAATCAAGTTAGATTTTATTCAGCACTACTTTTTTCAGTGCTTTAACCTCTTCTGTTATGAAAAACTTCTATGAAAACTTCAGTTTTGAGAAACTGTACAAAAATTACTGCTTTTTCTTATAGTAGTTCAGATGTGAACCTCTTAAAACTGATGCAGTTGACCCAACATCCATTTCTTTCTCCTACTTCATTTTGCATGTTTTATCTCCGTTTGGCATGCCTTTTTTTTTTTTTTTTTTTTTTTTTTTTTTTGTTTGTTTGTTTGTTTGTTTGTTACTGTTATTGCAGGAATTTTGAAATGGGCTATTGACTTTTAAGGCATCTCTTCAATTTTTTGACTCTCCATTTCAAATGAAATGTACACTACTTTTTGCTGTCCGTTTTCTAGATTGAAAGATCTTGGAAAACTCCATGTTGGTGAGAATGATGTATTGTATGAAAACAAGGTTTTTTCTGTCATTATATTTTGTATTTATTTGGCTGCTGTTAATTCTTTTAATTTTAATAAAAACAAATCTAAAAAAAGTGTGTAGAGAGAAATCTGATAAAATATAAGAAGGCACAAACAGATTCTTTTGTAGTCTTGTTTAAAATGGGCACATCGAGGTATTAATGCGCTTTCCCTCATTTATGATTTAGTTATCACCACATAAAGGGAATTAGGGAATTTTAGTAAATTAAGGATCTTAAGCATCTTTCACAGCAATCATTACCATGGTTATTAGGTAAACCAGAAAGGGGGAAAAATGGCCTTGAAATGCAGTATAGGAATACCTATAAGGAGGGAATGACAAGGCAAATGGAGCAAGACCAACATAGATATTAAATTCAATGTTAAGGTTTGTAAAAGCATTTCCATGATGCAGAACTGTCAAAATGATTGCATAAACAAAAATCAGAATTCTCACATGGTTTCATTCAGGGAAGAGGTTATAGGAAATCCAGTGTCTTTAAAAATAAAGGTGAACTTAGGCTTGTAGTTTTTAATTAAATGGTAATAATAAAGTTGGATGTTATTCAACTCTTTTTCAGTGCTCGTACTTTAACCTGCTCTGTTATGAAAAACTTCCATGAAAACTGTTCTAAGAAAGTGTACAAAGCTTTCTGCTTTCTCTTACAATAACTCGGATGTGAACGTTTTTAAATTAATTCACTTGACTGTACTTCCTTCCCCCCCAATGCTTGCTGAAATCGGTATATAAAAAAGGAATACATAGGGGGAAAAGCATTGAAAATTGCTCTTATATTGAAACGAAAGGAAGCACATTTTTACATATGTCTTTGTAGAGTTTCACTATTGGAATTTATGAATATTAGAATAAATGTGTAGTTTAATTTTGCACTATTAGATATCTGCTGTGGCTTTTCAATTTCATGGATGCTATCAGTTTATTTATCTGAAGATAACTAATTCAGTTTCACTATTTTTTAAATGGATTTTGTTCTAGTTTGTTTTGAGGTTATTCTTTATATACATATATAAATCACAATAAATGATAATAAGAAAACTTTCCCTATACCATCTCCAAGAAACAGAAATTTAATTTAAAATCATCATCGAAAAGGTTTCTGTCAGAATTTTAAAAAGAATTTAAAAATAGAATATTCTAGTCCTTTTTTGCTTTAAGACTTGCACTAATATATATATATATATTGGTGTAGTATACTAAAAGATTCAATTTTTAAGTACATTTTGGGAAAAGGGCTATCTGTTTTGCAGTATGGGAAAATTTTTATAATGTTAAGTAATATAATAATTTAATTATTGAATTGACTACTTTGTTATATTTGTGCATATCAAATGAACAATTTTTTCATTATGCTTTGGCAGTGTTTTTTAATCATAAATTTTACAACTTAGGTTCCTTCAGTCTTTTGCTTTTCCCTCCCCCTTTCTTTGTCTTTAGTTGGAATACTGTAAGCGTATAGTTTATTTTTTAACTAAGCAGGAGGATTTCCATGTTTTAAGATTACAAATTTATCCACAATTTTTTTCTTTCAGTTTGGTTTTTAAAGAATTACAGGATTAAAATAAATTGCAACAGTGACTGTGACTATCAATGAATTACGTGAAAAATAATGATAAATACTGTATCAGTAATACAGTAAAAAATACAGTATCACTTATTTAACTGATATTATGCTTGGCTAATTTGAAAACAGTGCTATTAATTCAGGTACATCAGGTAGGAAGATAGGCCAGAGCCTTTATATTAACATAGATTACATTACCCTTATAGTGCAGGTTACTTGCGAAAGAGAGGGAATGTTTTCGGTGCTAATGTAACATAATTTTCAAACATCATAATTTCAAGTCTGTGTATTGAATTTCTTTTTGTTTTGAAGTAGACATTTACCATAATTTTTACTAAAAACAGTAATTCACTGTAGCCATATTTCAAATGCTCATTAGACATATGTAAGATAGTTGCTGTACTAAACAAAATGACTATAGAATAAACGCAAATTTAATTATGGTTAAATTGAGATGATTTGACATGTGGGATTTTGTAAGGTATTAAATGTTATACATACTTTTAGTTTAATCATGCAAGTCGAAATGACATAGGGAAATATTCTTATAATCTAAAATTTGGAATGTATGCTTTGAGTTACAGTGCTAATTTTATAGTCATATACAATCTAAAGTAAGCATTTGATCACAGAACTTCTTTAAATTGAGCTTCAAGGTTAAGTTAGATCACAGTTTAGTTAAATTACATAGTTTTTTTTACTTTCTTGTGAAAAGTAAAGGAAGTATTGTAATCGTGAAAATTTCGGCTGTCATATTTCAACAAAAATATCCATTTTGACCACTCTTGAAACCATTTGAATGATGTTTTTGCATGACATCTGTATATATGGAAAGAATAAAGGACTGTTTTTTGCCAAAATGGGTTGTGAAAGGGTTTTAAAAGAGTTTTTTTTTCTTGACGTCAGTACGTGCATATATGCGTATCTCATATAACTCAAGAATGAGTAGCCGTAGAGTGTTGAAGTTTTGTATATGGGACTGCTATATTCCTAATCTGTAACCTGGCTCTGTGAGCTTAGGTTCTTTGTTGTTATATGTTGGTAAACTGTGCATTTTTTGCTTTAAAAGTGATTGAATTGTATGGTTTTTATGCCTTTAGTTAATCTACATGCAATAGTTGTAGAATTATTACCAATTTAAAAGTTTAAATGGTGAGTTGAGTTTAATGAACCGCCATTTGTATTTACATTTGAAACTCTGTAGAACAGTGAATTAAGTCAGTTTCTGCACCTTTAATGTCTTTTTGCAAAGTGCATTTTTAAAGTAAACTTTCAGTTTTGTGCACCAAAAAATCTGCCTGCTGGCAGAATTGCTTGTTTTTGCATGGAAACTCTAATTTTAATTGTAAAAATTATTTTTTAACTGTTTTAATTGTATTTGGTGTTTTATGTTTTTGTGTATTTTACAATTTTTAATGAAGGTGTTTTGAATTTTTATGTATTTTTGCTTTCCTATGAAATGAGAACTGAATTAGTGAATGAGAAATATATCTCAATGAAATTCAAGGAAATAAGTTTAAATGAAATGCTACAAAAAGTGTGTATAATTTAATAGGCCATACAAGGAACTCATGCAGTGACCACATCAGATATTTTTTAGGGGGATGTACTACAGTATAACTGTTTTAAATGCGAATTCATGATTAATATAAAACATTAATTTTTTTCAGCATCTAATATTTCATCAATAAACAAATAATAAAATATGAAACATTTTGATTTTTTTGCAATTATATTCTGAATATTTATTCAATAATTAATTTCAGAATCTCCTCTTGTGAATCATCAAAGTCCTGCACCAAGTAGGAACTTGATTGGTTACAGTGGTCCTTATAGCCAAACTCCCAGTCCCATCCTCACCCGTCCTACAAGCAGCTCCAGTTCCCGTTCCTCTTATTCTCCGAGCCAAAGTCCCCTTATGGGCAGGTATGTGAATAGTGCATCTTCA
The DNA here is from genome assembly GCA_000611955.2 of Stegodyphus mimosarum. Classification (NCBI taxonomy): domain Eukaryota; kingdom Metazoa; phylum Arthropoda; class Arachnida; order Araneae; family Eresidae; genus Stegodyphus; species Stegodyphus mimosarum. Next base: position 33,514 of record KK120371.1, read on the forward strand.
TTATATTCACATACTCAAAGCCCTGTTCTGTCTCGACATACCGCAGGAAACAGCAGTGATGGCTCTGCTTGTTCACCTTCAGGTAGTCCTTTGCAAGTAAGTAGGAAATCTTCTTAAGCTGTGCTTATATCATATTAAAAAACAGGACCCATCCCTCATGTCATTGAATGAAACTACTGTAATTTTTTTGTATTATATTTTCTAATACCAAAAAGTAATAAATAGTTTTCTCTCTCTTTTATGTGTATATATACACAAATTAGAATAGAATTTACAGCCAAACAAAAGCCGCTTAAATATTTGGAAATTTCCTTTCGTTTTCCTGAAACATGTTGTAAAAGTGAAATACATAAAGAAAGGCAATTGAAAAACTAAATACATTACTACTGAAAAAAATGGGAAAATTACAAAGTGCCAAAAAATTTGTTGTTAATCTCCTCTGTTTAAACCAGAACTTCTCAAGGGAAAAGTATTTTAAAGCTTCAAACCAAGGTGATAAACTAAAAAAACGTTAACATGTTTCATTCTATTGAATTCAGAGTTTTTAAGCTGTTTTAATTGCACTCATTTTCTTTACCAGCTCAAACTTAATAAAAGTCTCATTAAATTCATTTTTTCCTACATGTTCTTGTTTTCTATTCCACTTAATGTACAAAAATGCTTAAAGAAATTATTCATAAAAATTATAAAATTTAAAATATAAAATCAAAATTATTTAAAGGCCTGAAAAGGCTAATGATCAAAACATAAAGAAAATGCTATAGAATTAAAAAATCAATTTTAAGATATGAAAATTACTTGAAAGTCCTATACAAAAGCAAAACACAAGGGCGGCCTAGAAAGCATAAATAAAATGAACTTATTTTCAGTAAAAACTTGTGAAAGTTACAATCCTGTCAAAGTAAATATGTAATAATGGAACAATCATGCTCAACAGGTAAAAAGGACAAAATTCTAAAACAATGAAAGAATGAAACAGAAAAACATACCCTTCAGTCGTTGCAACTGCTGGGTAAAAGTAAGCTGTGAAATGTCAATTGTGAAAAGGTTGCCACAGTTCGAATGAACTAACAGAGGGCTTTCTAGAAATTCGAAACAGTCTCCAACAATGAAAGCAAGGAACCTGAAGCTTGAAGCATTTAACGTTACCTTGTTGCTATGCCAAGAAGGCTTCCGGGAAAAAAGGGCGCGCTGTGGGGGGGGGAGCATAGTAAGATGTAACCAGTTAAAAGATTACATCGTTTTTATGTTGTTTGTACTAAAAGAGAACTATCCAAAATGGCTAAATGACTAAGTCTTTTACTGTATCTGTCCCAAAACCAGAGGAAATATGAAATAATATTCTTTGTTAGTAAAAGTTGTCATTCTTCATGCAATCGAGGTATAAGTATGTCTTTAAGAAATGAAACAAGTCCTTTTTTTTTATTAACAGTGTAGCTGCCCATTAAATCTTTAGAATACTTGGAGAATATTATTCAGAACTTATATATATATATATATATAGATAGATATGAGGGTTGGAACTTTAACAGTGGCAACACAGCTGAAAAAACCCTACACAACAAAACCAAAGAATATCGCGTATACCACACGTGAACTACATACCTACCTTACCTCTCAGCAAAAAGACTCATCCTGCCTACGTCACGCGCATGCGGAGTGACATGAAGAACAGATCCTTGTATTAGCTCGCGGCCTAAAGTAAGTGTTGTCAGGATGTTTTCAAAACAAGAACAACGATGTAGGATAAAAATTGAATGTGCCATAGGTCGTACAGCACGACAGTGTCATCAAGGGCTTCAAGAGGCTTGCGAGGAATCTGCATTGCCTTACAGAACCGTAGCAAGATGGGTGAAAGCATTCAATAAAGGACGCCAAAACGTGGCAGACATGCTGCGGCCAGGTCGTCCGAGTGTCAGCGATTCAGATGAGCAAGCTGTTGCCACACTAATGGACAGTGATCGCCGCCAAATGATTTGTCAGCTGGCTGGACAAACAGGATTAGCACATACGACTGTGCTGCACATTCTGAAGGAACGCCTGTCCATGAGAAAAATTGCTTCACAATGGGTTCCACATCAATTGACGAAAATGCAGAAATGGCTACGTTACGATGCTGCCCGAGCCCACATGGAGCGCTATGAGTGCGAAGGAGATGCTTTTTTACACCGTATCATTACGCTGGCTGAGACTTGGGCCCGATCGTACCAGCCAGAACTGAAACGCCAATCAAACGAATGGTGTCCTCACGGGTCACCACGATGTTCGAAATTTCGTCAGAACCCCAGCAATGTGAAAGTTATGGTGATTCTCGTGTATGACTGTGATGGTGTCATCCTAACGCATACCGTTCCCCCACAGCAGACCATCACTGCGCAGTATTACTGCTCATTTTTGGAGCACAATCTCCGACCAGCTTTGAGAAAAAAAAACGGCGACACTTTCTGCAGAACGCTCCTCTCATTTTGCATGACAATGCTCGGCCGCATGCAGCGCAAGCTGTGACTGATTTGTTCAAGCGATGGGGCCGGGAAGTACTTTACCATCCACCATACAACCCCAGATCTAAGCCCTTGTGACTATGACTTAATTCCTAAGATGAAGGAACCACTTCGTGGCACTCGCTTCCAAACTGTTCCTGAGATTCTTGTGGCAGTAGACCGGTCCATTCAAACTATCAACAAAACAGGCGCTGCTACAGGTATTCTGCGACTTCCACATCATTGGAAATGGGTTGTACACAATGCTGGCGACTATATTGAAGGACTGTAAAACACGGTGACATAAATCACTTTTGTATTCCTTGTAAATAAATAGTTGCCACTATTAAAGTTCCAACCCTTGTATATGTGTGTATTTGATATTGGTAATTGAAATTTTTGCATATACTTGCTGAAAAAAAGACATTAACATAAATTTGAACATGCATATAAGGAAGAAGGTTAAGCTGTTTGAAAATTAATCGTTAGTTAAGCAGATTGAAAATTTGCATAATCTTATGTAGTACTAATTTATTACTATACTGATTCATTGTGCATCTAATTATTTCAAAGCAGTCATGGCTGAAAATGTTATCAAAAGTCATAGAAGAAACATATTATTCATAGGCATCAAAGACAGAAAACTTGCATAAAGAGACCGCTGAAATTATTGGCTCAGGATTGCATACTCTTTAGCCTGTTATTGAATCTTAAAAATGATGGTGAACCATCAGTTTAATGCAAAGGAGATAGCTGATAATCAGTGTTGAATAATTGTGAGAGGAAAATATGTTAAACAATTAATGAATCCATAAAAAATTTATTTTAGAGTAGTCATGCTTGCTTAGAGAAAACAACTATTTCCAATCACTCATGAAACATGAATTCACAGAATTGTAATTGAATAATTTTGTTTTGTAAAGACAAAAGGAAGTTATGTGTAAACAAAATTAATCGGTACTTTTTTGTTAGTGGGATGCCACTTAGCACCAATCATAACAGTTAGTATAAATCTAAATAGATGGTGGGAACAATGATGATACATAAAACTTTATGAAAAGAATAACTATTTTGTGCAGTGCCATTTCTGTGCATGATTAGGAATTTGTGCAGTTCTTTGGTGTTTTTTAAGTCAAACAGATAGATGTGTATGTAAGGAGAATGAAACTGTTATCTTCATTCACACAAATGATCCATTTTTATGTAAAAAAAAAAAAAAAAAAAAAGAATCACACAAATTTGGTTTCTCATACATAAACTTGATTTACAGGGCGATTCTCTACCAGACTGACAAACTTGTAGGCTGTATAGGGGGTCCAGAAATCACACAGGGGCAGGACTTGAAATCACATAGGAGTGTAGGGTAGCAATTACCATAGTTGCAAGCTATGGTGCAAAAAAGCAGAGAAAAAGAATTGAAAAATCAACACATTAAACATATATGGGACAGAAAACATTTTATTGAAAGGTTGTACTGCAACACGTGTTCAAAAATATGACCAGAAGTCGTCCGGCTGGTTGGACAATGGCGCTGTATAGAATTTCTTACGTTCTTGAAGATTCCTGGCTTGTCACGTATCCTCCCATCAGCTACAGATATTCGAGCGACAAGGTCTTCAGCTGAAGGAATGGTTGGCTCGTACACCAAACTCTTCATATGATTCCAGAAGTTCATGCATGATAGGTCCGGTGATCTGGTAGGCCAATGAACCAAGCCACCACAAGCTATCTACTGCTGTCCAATGGTTATGTGAAGGGACATCAGTTGTGTAATGTGGAGGAGTTTTGTCATGATGATACCTCATCAATGACAGAAAAACATGTTCTGTATCAAGACGTTTGGGTAGGACTTGTTGCAAAAAAATGATATGCGCTCATTTGCCATGCTGCGAGTATCCTCCAGCCAAGGGATTGAGATAAACTCACTTGTTCGGCTATTGTTCGAGTACACGTACTTGGATTGTCTTCTGCCAGATGTAAGACCGCCTCCATTGCCAGGTGTCCTCATCGTTCACTGTCGATTCATTCTAGCTCTCATTAAACAACCACATAACCTTCTGTTTGCACTTGCAAGGGTCATGTGATGTGGCGCATGCCTGTTCGCGTAACATTCCTGGTACAACTGCTGAGCAGCATGCCCATTACAATTTGCAGCTCCGTACACAATCAGCATGTCGACCAGTTCATCGTTTGAATGTGCTTCATCCTACTTCCTCGGGAAATGGATCACAAATGACAACTTCCAGCAGGATCACTGTTTATGCAACCTTCCGTTCCAACACCATTTACCGCAAGATTGCCAAGAGACATCTTCCATAACGTATGGAATTCTATGCAGCGCCACTGTCAGGCCTGCCTGATGACTTCAGGCAGAATCGTAATTTCGAACATCTGATGTAGTACAAACTTCTAATAAAATGTTTTCTGTCCCATTAATGTGTTGCTGTTTCTGTTCTTTTTCTCTGCTCCTTTGCACCATAGTTCACAACTACAGCATTTGTGACCCTGCATTTCTGTGTGATTTCGAGTCATCTCTGTGCCCCCTACACACCCTGCAAGTTTGTTGGTCTGGAAGTGAATCACCCTGTATCTATGTGTTATTATTGTGTAACTGTGCAGGATGCTATATGAAAAGACTACCATATCTGGTCACTGGCATCCCACTAATAGAAAAGTACCGTTTAAGTAAAAATAAAAATAAAACAGAAAATTTAAATTATTAAGAACTAGATAGATTGATCTTAAAAAGCAGTGGAGAAAGCTTATGTGGTCCAGTGGGTTCAGGTTTACATTCTTTCAATATGATGGAGGCATAAGAGTTAGATGAAAGCTATGTGAAACATTGAACTCTTCATGTACGAGGGATGTTTTTTATGTAAGGGCTGTTTGAAAATAAAAATCAATCGAAAGAAAATTTTCAAAAACGAAATTTATTTTCAGATTCTACACACGTTTCTCTATTTTGTAACATAGTTGCCAGGTTTGTTTAAACATAAACCATACCTTAGAACTAGATTTCGTATACCCTTGTCATAGAAACTTGCCACCTGCTCCTATAACCAGGAAGTCACGGCCATTTTCACGTCTTCATAATCTTTGTAGTGGTTGCCGCCGAGATGATGTTTGAGATTGCGGAAAAGATGAAAATCACTCACCTTCTTCATTATGAGTCAAAAAGTTCAGCGAACACTCAAATCTTTTGTTTTTGGGTCCTCCATTAGGAGTTTAGGGACCCAACGGGAGCACAGTTTCTTAAATCTTAACTTTTCAGAAATTGTCTTGTACAGCACTGACTGAGACAGTTCAGGAAATTCCTTTGAAA
>KK120371.1:39346-60424 GCA_000611955.2 Stegodyphus mimosarum
AGTATCTGTTTCAAGAATTTTCATTTCCAATGAAGCCACCATGTCATCTATGATCGCAGATGGGCGACCGGAGCGGAACTCATCATCGACGTTGTCGCGACTAGGTTTGAAGTCTCTGACCCACTTATCCACTTTGCTTTCACTTATGGCAGTAGCTCCGTAAATTTCACAAATCTGCTGGTGAATTTCTGCAGCAGATAGGTTACTTGCCGACAAAAAAACATATCACCGACGGTACCTCACATGTGGCAGGCGATTCGATAATCTTGAACATTTTAAAGAGACAGAACAGACCGTACAGGTAACGTATGCAGTTGCAACTAAGCACAGGTGTTTCCAAGGCATGCCGAGACAAGACGCAAGTACTCGTTGCGGCACACGTGCCATCTATTAGTTTATACAACAAAATGGCCCGTTCTTAAAAAACACTATGTATTATACTTACTATGCAAGCATTGGAGAAGATGTCATAATTGAAGATAATTTAGCTGAACTAGGGTTGTCAGTACTATTCAGAAATAAAATGAAGTCAGCTGAGCGTCTAGCATATCATGAAGATCGTCTTATTTCATCATTTGATTCCCCCCCCTCCTTGAAGCCAATAATGGAATAATGCAAAAATTCTTTCAACTCTGAAAAATTGATTTGAGGAATGTGGGACGTGATTTGTACATTTAGATTAACTATTACAAATTTCTGGTTTGATTGATTTAAGGATGTGGGAGATACATTATAAAACAATCCAGAGAAAGAATTGACTGTCACACATTTCCACATGTGAATTGGCCGTTACAAATTCCTGATCTCAATCTAGTTAAGGATATACTAATTACAGAAGGAATTAAAGAATAAAGACTCTGCCTTCAATGGAGTCTTGGAAGAATTTTAGTACAGTTTTGGCCAGAAGTGTGAGAACTGTGCATAAACTTATTGAAACAATGCTTGTGTGCTATAACTCATAATAATCTAATAAAGCTTTAATGTGTATCTGTTTTTGGGGGGCGAGTCAGATAGTATATATCTAATTTGTGTGTAAATGAATGTGATGCAAGTTGAAAGTAAATTGCACTAATCAATTTTCCAGAGCCGACATATTACCATCGAAGGACCTGTGTTTTCACCATCTCAAAGTCCTAATCAGAGCAGAAGAGGGGATTTGGAGAGTTTCTCTCCTGCTCGAAGTCCTGGTCATCTGAGTGGTTCGAATGTATCCCGCCACCGTCCGTATAGTGTATCTGTTTCACCTGGTCTGGTGCATAAGGCTGGTTCTAGCACACCTGATCAAAGCTGTCTACTTGATAGTTCCTCTTCCCTTCACCCACCATATCAGTATGTATCTCAAGATCAACTTGGTATTGAGACAAGATTGAGTCAAGTATCGCCCTTGTCTCAGCATCCAACACCAGAAGCTAGATCGACAAGTATGTAAAGATTCTTTTTTTAAGTATATAATTTACTAATTTCTTTCAGTACATTTTAAAACATATTGATGACTCATATAAGTGTTAAATGTCTCTTTTAATATGCTGTTGGGGGGGACTAGAAGAAAACTGGTTTTGTACTGATTCTCTAGTTTTGTGTAGAAAACCACAATTAATGAGTTGATAGAGAATTAGACTTGTCTTTAATAATGACAGGTGTAATTCTTTATTGACTGTTAGCAAACTAAGATAATTAAAATATTAGATACTAATGAAATTTATCGATGAATTTTTTATTTAATCACTAAGGAAGTAATAAATAAATGGTTGTTTCGCATTTGAAATTGTTTTTAAAGTCTTTGAGTGAAATTCAAAACATTCTTGATGTACAGAAAATTTGTAATTAAAGTTCACATGTTCTGAGCTGTCTTCAGCCATATATGCCCATAAGAAAGACTGAAATTTTAGGAGCATCTTAACTGAGTGATTAGAAAAAAATTATGAATAAAATATTAAGAATTTATTGCCAAAGGGTATTTCCTTATGAAGAAAGTACAAATAGCATGCATACAAATTCTCACTTTTCTGTACAGATACATATGTTGGATAAGTTTTATCTAATAAATGTATCTATTTTAAATTATGCTATCGTAACATCATAGTTATTTTAACTGTAGATTTTTAATATCTGAAAAATTAATACTTAAAAAATGAAAAACATTAATATATATAATTCAAGTAATTTAATTAAGAGAAAAAATTACTTTGAAAATTGTAAATAGTAATGCTATTTATATAGAAAATTATTGCAGAAATGTTCAAGCGGTTTATTCCTAAGACTGAAGCAAAATGTTCGATAATTCCCTCTTCTCTCCCAAATTATTTGATTATATAATTTGTCTTCTACACGGAGAATACCGATTTTTGACTAATTTTCTTGGTATTAATTTAGAAGTCAAACAACAAAAATTGATTGGGAAAATAAATGAGCCAAAAGTTAAATTTCTGTAAAATATGTGCAACTTTATAGCTAATTGATGGAAAGAAGGGAATGACAACAGAATTTACCATCAATAAAATTCCAAGTTCCATACTCAAGGACCCCATTCCGGATATGAATTCCTGGGGGAATTTACAGGATTCCATGCCAGTGTGATTTAATTTACATTGGCCAAACTAAGAGAGCCCTAAAATTTCACGTTAAGGAACATGAGGCATATGTTAGATACTATTATATTTTCTGAGGCACACCAAATTAAATTAAAATTTTAATGTAGTAAAAGGGGAAGGAACCCTCACCTCTTGATTTATAATATTTTATTATTCTTGCTTTGTCTAGCCAGAAAAGTATTTACAATACTTAGCATATCAAATATTCAATTACACTTTCAACTTGGCATTTGATACACTGCATTCTGATTATGTATAGGGTTATCTCTTAAAAATACTTATTAATAAGTTTACTTAATTAATGCAATAAGTTCTATTTTTCTACTTGTTTATTTTAATAGGACCTGTGATTTTGCTGTATGAGTTTTCAGTTTTTCCTGGTCACATTTAATTCATCTCAAAACTTGTAAGTGTGCTAAATTTACTCATAACTCTGTTATGAGTGTAACTTAGTACATTGACACAAAGTGAACAGGATATTAACATCAAAGTGTTTTCACTTTCCTAAAATTTCCCAAGCAGAATTCGGTATGAAATCTGCTACTTTTAATTATTTATTAGATGCTGTTTTCTAAATGCACTAAAATGTTTTTTTTTCTCTTTTCAATATGAAAATACAGACATAATTAACCACTTCCCTTAAAATTTTTTTTGGAAAAAATTCCAAAAAATCATCACTTTTTTTATTTTATTATTAAATACAAAGAAACGAAACAAGACAAAATATGTAGGTTTTTAAGTTGAATTTTAATTTTAAAAGAAAAAAATGAAACAATAACCAAGTTCAGTGGCACCATCTAAAAAGTAAAGTAATTACCTAATTAAAAGCAGTAAACTGCACACTTCATCTACCCATATTTCAGTCTTAGTTAAAAAACTATAAGTGCAGTAAAGCAAATTAGAAATCATAATATTTTATTTAAAATGGGTTTCCAATTTTTGCAGTTTATTTGCATCTTTCTTATTGTTGACTTGAGGCAATGGTTTTACTTGCCCCAGTCTTGTTAAGCATCATGTTTTGAGTAGCTATGTCATGTGGGTGCTTATTTAAATGCCATCAGAAGAACTGTTTACACTGTCATTGCATCAGCAGAATGCTAAGTTTACAGTAAAGTGCTTTGCTGGTGAAATTCTTTTATCAAAATGGTGACTGTGTGTTAGAAACTTTCCAAAGATTTCAATCGCTGAAGAAACTTTGAATCAAATCCAGTTATTACTGATAGATTATGAAAAATGGTACAGAGATTAAGGGAAATAAGATTGAGATCAATTTCTTCCTCAAAAAGAAAGAGTGCATTTATGCAATAGTAGTGGAGGATGTAACAGACAGCAAAACTGGAAGAGGATAGAATAGCAAATTCCACGACCATCACTAAAGTCCACTACATTGGATCAGTGTTAGATTAATCACTTGTCATTATTCATATAATTCTCCAAAGCATGCTGTGTTGCAATCTCGAGATTTTCATATGTCCATTAAGTCGGCCCTTCTAAAAGGCAAGTGGTTAAGACAGCTAAATGTTGATCGTAAGTGAACAGCTGGCTACATGGTTGTTTTCTCCATGTGTAACATTAAATGTGAACCAGTTTTCTTTAGAAAGCCCTTCATAAAGGCATCTCTTCTTTTAGTCAGATAGCCCTTGTGTGTTTTATTATTCAAATAGCACAACCTAACCTGTTCAGGAAATCAGAATTACTATTTAGTTGCACATCAGACCTTCTCTCTAGAGATATTTTATTTAGTATGAGGTTGACCTTAAAATAGCCTTGAGACATTCTGTGAGCATATGAAATGTATTTTCATGTGGATGGTGCAGTTGCAGTATGCATAATTATTGCATCTACGTTGCGGAAAATTCTCATACTTTGCGTGAATTATGTTAGTTCAAGGAAAGTATGGGAATGTTTCATTGAACCATGTTGTTAATTTAGTTTTACCTAAATTAACAACATGTTTTATGTTTTATGTATCATTCAGTCTAAGACTGTTTTTCTTCTTATAGTTCACTCCCATAGGTTTTGTAGTTTGTACAATTACCAGGTAATGATATACATCATTGTTAGAGAATTCCAATGTTTGACATTGCAGGCATGTCAGTACCTTGGAGCGAAAGTTGGCATGCAGGATGTTGCTCCTTCATACATAGTCAGCCATGTTAAAAAGGTTCTCATGAGCTATTTTTTTAGATGGGAGAGTCAGCAGTCTTTCATATTGTTTGGTCTGTGGTATTCCTAGATCTGGATCATGATTCCTAACCCTGTTATTAGTTTCTAAGGCTATCTGAAAGCCCTGATTTACAGTGACAGTGTAACATTTTTGCCAGACCTGAAGTCCATCACATTTCCAGTGTTTCAAGGCATACTCTACGCTTGATTATTAAACATTATAAGATGTTTCTCCCGCCTTCTTAGCATGCCTTCATGGTGTAATGGTCAGCATACGCAGGGCATATTCGAGAGGTCCATGGTTAAAGTCCCAGCGAGGGCATTTCTCATTTTTCATGTTTCCAACTTTAAAATAACCTAATGTCTCTACAGTGGCGCCCGAACTAAAAAAGATGGTAAATGATGATTCTCCACCACCAGGATTTGGCTATTGGGTGCTCTAATCTCCACTTGCCCTTTAACAGGGGGAGTATGTAAGGCATTTCTCCTGCCTTCTTAGCATTGTCTTTATGCTGTAGTGGTCAAAATGCTCAGGGCATATTCGAGAGGTCTGTGGTTCAAGTCCCGGTGAGGGCATTGCTCATTTTTCACATCTCCTGCTTTCAAAAAACCCTAATGTCTCTCTACACATGCTGTTTTAAGATTTCAAATTGTGGCTGAGGGTGCGGTCATAATGAAAATGTTTTGTTCATTATGATTATGGAAGTCACCTGTGTAGTGTAATATCAAATTTTTTATAAAGCAGCAGTGTTCCTTAAGTGGAGAATTTTTAAACTAATTTCCCCATCCTTAGCTTGCTTCCTGTTGTCTCATTAAGGTGCTTCTAAAATCCCACAGTTTAGATGTAATGAAAAAATTGACAAAAAAATTTGTAGAATAGAATCAGATAATTTTGTATGACTGAATAGAAGAGAAGATTCTATTTCCTGATAAAAATGAAAGGAAGGAGTTTTTTAAAGTTTAAGAACCATATTTAGAAGCATAAATGGATGTACTGTGAGTCATTTTAAGTTTGTTGTGTCTTTTGATATCACAGAAATATGCACATAGTATGAGTTACTAAATGTAATAGTTTATTGTGATACAGGTAGCCCTTTAAGGGATTCTGTATATAACATATGTTTGATCTCTTGTTTTCTCATATCATTATTTGTAATTTGGCAATTAGTATGTCCAGCGTTGATTGAATTTTGAGAGATGCAACTCATTTTTCTTTTTTCGAAAATTAGTACACATAGTGATATTAAAACTGTGCTGTGCCACAGAATTTCATTACTGTTTAGCACAAAAAATATATTCAGCAAGTGTATATATTGAGGATATAGAACAAAATTTTGTTATTATAAAATTCTTTACTGCATAGCAAGATTTCATTACTGTTTATCATAAAAAATATATTCAGCAAATGATATTAAGAATATACTGGTAGAAAAGGAGAGAAAACAAGAACCTATTAATGAAATCAGTCTTATCAAAGTAAATGAAAACAAATAATTAGTAGAAATGCCAAAGTCAGGATAATGTGATAGGAAAGTTAAATAAAAGGTTTAACTAAGTTTTAAGCATATTTTCTTTTGATTTTGAAATGTAACATGTCTTAGGTCTAATTAGTTCACAAATCTTTCATCCTATTAGTGTGAAAAGCTTTTGAAGTTTTCTGCATAATTTTTTTAAAAATATGAGAAAGATTTTAGTTTTAGTTTCTCAGCAGTTTCTTGTTCAGAGGAATTTAAAAAAAAACTTGCATATAAAATGTAATTTTTCAGCTGTTTTCAAAGAAAATATCTGTATCATAGAAATTATGCTATAAGGATTTAACTGAAGCATTATCTGTTAAGAAATTTATGCAAACTTGCATAGAATCATTATATCTGCAGGTATTTTTCTTGATGGTTTTGTGTTCTTGTTTGTTGGTTCAAATTATTGTTTGTATCCCAATATCTGTCTCTTGAAAGTGAATAAAATGTGCATATTAACATGTGTATCAAGCTGTATAATTTTTAGTATATTATTATTTTTGAAATCGATTGTTGTACTTCTATTATAAAGGAATGTTATTTCAGCATCCAGTGCCTCAGTTGCCTCCAGTGCCTCTGATGAATCCAATGCAAGTGACTTTTCCAGTCCAACTCGTAGGCCGTCCAGTGACAATCTAGATGACAGCAGGTTGCAACTGCTTGGTGATCTTTCTCAAAATCCTCTTAGCCTCAGTGGTCCACCTGGTATATCCAGGCAGCAGTTACTTAGCGGGCCGTGTCCTATCTGCGGGGACCGAATATCTGGATTCCATTATGGAATTTTTTCTTGTGAAAGTTGCAAGGGTTTCTTCAAACGCACTGTTCAAAATAAGAAAAACTATGTTTGTTTACGTGGAGCCAACTGTCATGTTTCCATCAGCACGAGGAAAAAATGTCCGGCATGTCGATTCAATAAATGCCTTCGCATGGGTATGAAATTAGAAGGTAAGAGTTTTAAATGCTATCAAATTATTTCAGATTGTGGTTCAATCCTGTAATTCAGTGCATTGATATCTGACAGCAAGGGTTGTTATTTTCACCCTACGAGTCTCATTTCCTCTGAATTTTCCAGGGGAGAAATTATGTCCTGCCAAAATAGGAAGCATTTCCACTCCAAAAAAAAGTGATTGTTATCAAGATATTATTATTTTTATTTTATGTGGATGTATAATTAAAATAACAGTATAGAATAAAGAATCTGCTTTGCTTAAAAAAAAAAAGAATGGAATATGAAAAATATCATTCAAAAGTTAGGTACATGTGAATTAATTTCTCTTTATCTAGCTGGGTATTCATATTTTAAAATTTCTATAATTGAAATCATTGGGTTTAAATACAGTCGATTCCATTTAATCGGACCACATTGGGAAGCAATCGTTTTTGGTTCTGATAACCAGCTGGTCCGATTACACGAATGTGTCCTATTTTATAAGACAGGTCGTGCTATATGTAGCAAACAGTAAATGTACATGTAAATCATATACTAAAATGTAATTATGACCTTTATTGTGCAGTACATTCGTATGACGAACGTACATGTACAAACAGGAACTAGAAGAAGTCGAACTTTTTACATTGAGAAAATTAATTTGGAAACAAATTCTAAGAAACAAACTTTTTCCATTGAGAAAATTAATTTGGAAACAAATTCTAAGAAACAATCTTCATGACACTCAGCATACGAAGCACAATAAAAACAAGTTCTTACCAAGTTCCAGTCAACATTTGAAGAACTTATCCAATGTGATCCGATGCATTCTCTTGACGGATTTCGTGTGAAGGGAATTGCCACAAACATCTAATGCAACAATGAGACTGCCTTCATTTCTCTTCTGCATGAAATACAGATGCAAGGTTTAACTGCATTTCCTCGCATCCTGTGTTGTCACTTGCACCAACTTATTAGCAGCATCATTATCATCACTTTCTTGGTCTTTCGATGCTGTTGTGTGTTTTGTTGGAACTCGAGCAGCGATTGCAGCGTCGTAATCTTCATTTTCATTGTAGCATAGAAGTTCGTTGTTGATGGAAAAATTTTTTTCGCAATTTTGTACCTGTTGAAGTTCCACGTGTCTGTCATCATTTTCACTTTCAATGAGCATGTTCACATCCATCTCCAAAACCAAGTGCTTAAAGCCATAGTGAGAAAAATAGTTCTAAATTGTCTCACTGCTCACTTTTCGCCAGCTGTCAGCACAAAAGTAACTAACTGCTTGTAAGATATTGACCTTTGCACTGACTTCACTGGCTTTTGAGGATGAGGTCAGCAAAGTTTCTTTAATTGCTATAAGGGTGTAATTAACCAATCTCGCACAATAAAAGGTCTTCAAATTTTTTATGATGCTCATGTCCATTGGCTGGACCAAAGCTATGGTCATGGGAGGTAGAAATTACAGCTGGATGTTTTTCAAGCAACCTAAATGAGGATGTGCTGCACAGTTGTCAAGAAGAAGCAGCACTTTTCTTGATTAGTATTGTAGTTCTCTGTCCCAATCCTTCAGCCATTTTTTAAAAAGTTCAGAAGTCATCTATGTATTTCTGTTCACACGATACACAACTGGTAAACTGTTCATCCTATGTCCTTTAAAGGAGTGATGCTTAGTGCTTTTTCCTAAAACCAACAGCTTCCTCTTGTCTGCTCCTGACATATTTGAGCAGCACAAGACAGTTACGCGATCCATCGCTTTTGTGGAGCCAGAAAGTGCAATATGTTTGGAACTTAACGAGCCATCCAGTGTAGCATGATAATACATCCCAATTTTATCAGCATTGTAGATGTCATCTGCTGAAAAGTTTTCAAGAAGCTTTTCTCACCATGAGTTTTCTTAAATTTTATGTCATGTCTAGATTTCCATCAAGACAACCAACCGTCCGTAGCTTTAAAGTCATCGGTGGCCCAGCTTTTTAGTGAGTTCTGCTTTGCATTTTAACATTGAGCGGCTTACTCACACAGCTTGTCCGTAACAATGGCAAACTATTCTTTAAGGGCCTCATCGGCGTCTGGATCCTTGCCTTCACACTACCATTTTTTGGAAGTTCCTCATCGTCCTTCACATTGTGCCCATTCTTCTCACAGCTCTTTCTCTTGTTTTATCAAGCACCAAATTGTAGTCTTTGCCAATCTGGTAATTTCCATCAACCAATGCTGACTAGTGTTTCGGGGTTGTTACTTGATTACGACGTCAAGTCCCGTCGTGGCATTTTGGCAGGGGAGACAAGACACATGCACAGTTTACTGACTGAAGTGGTCTGAAGAAACCTTGGTGTTCCGGGGTCAAGATGTTGAGGTCAAAAGGGAATTAAATGCTTGCCATTCAAAGCTTTGGCAGTAAAATCATCCCCAAAGCATGGTGAAATGATAGCTTTCTCATGTAAACTTTAATCATGATCGACAGGTGGGAATTCCTTTCAGTTGGAGCCAGACACTCTACTGTTTATTTCCTCAAAAATCGGAGACTCAGTGGGACCAATAACCTCGCTGGCGGCTACTAGTGGCTCTGTTTTAAGAAAGGTCAAAGAAAATGGTGCACGTGTTCACCTCCCACTGGTTTTGCTCTTGTCATGCGCTTTAAGGAATTCCTGACCTTTGATAAATCATTCTTGTAGGGAGTGTAGCTACAGATCCTCCCATATGTCATGGACCACCTGTACATCTGCTATAAGCGGCGGACTTGTGGCATCTGTTTCTTATTCGCTCTCACATTTTTTGGTCCGATTAAATGAAATTTTGTTCCAAATAAGCGAATAATATTAGACTTATGTACACTGCGCAAAAAAAAGGAGGGGGCAGTTCTATATCTCCTGTTCTACTGGGTCGATTGACGAAATTCAAATTGTGTTTTTCATGTCTCGAAAGCATGACTTCGGATATATATTAGATTTATATATAGCATTGTTCAAGTATAGATATTTAGACACGAGATTGGATTTTTTTCTGAAATGACATGCCATTTTTTTTTCCATATTTCGGTTCTATGACTCAAATTATGCCTAACTGCCAAGTTTTGTAAGTTTTTAAAAAATTAGCTCTCAAAATTTTAGATCCTCAGTGTTAATTGAATTTGATATATATTTATTAATATCTTTTTTTTTGTGAAACTTATTTGATTTCTTCTTCCACAGTTTGAAATTTAGGTTTATTCCAAACAAAAGTCGCCCATTTTTTATGATTTATTTTTAAAATTTGTATTTTTAAATAGTTTTTATAAATTTTTTCAAAAAACATTTTGAATTATTATAACCTATAAAATTTTTATGATCATCTTAAAGTAGATTTACTTCTAAGCATACCTGCAAAAAATTAGAGCTTTTTATTCAAAATTTCCGAAGATATATATGAATTTATATATTGGTACGTTTTGAAATTTGGCATATTTGTTGAAAGCGATAATAATGAAAATGTGGTTTACGCACTTTGATAAAATTATCTGAAATTAGAATTATGTGACTTTTTTTTCCTCTTATCCACAATGTAAAAAGGCAGGAACGATGTGACTTTTTTTCCTCCACTGCACCATGGAAAGGAAGGAAAATAGGTTGCCACATATTAAGAAGTTCACCAAGTGAATTATTCTTGCCTCAAACTGAAAAAAATTTGGCAAGTTAAATTTATGAATTTCTCCATAAGTTTCGCATGAAATTTTACAAAATTTAAAATTTAGACATAATTTGAGTGGTAGGATTGAAGTATGGAAAAAATTGCTATATTATTTGAGAAAAAGTCCGATTTTGTGTCAAAATACCTATGATAGAATGATGCTATATAATTCTAAGTCGCGCTTTCGAGACATGAAAAACACAATTTGAATTTCGTCAATTGGCCTAGTAGAATGGGAGATATAGAACTGTGTCTTTTTTTTTTTTTCGTGTGTAGTATATATAGGATTTGTTTTGGTTCTTTTGAATTCGGTCCGGAAAAGCGGCTGATCCGATTATCTGGTGGTTCATTAAACTGGATTTGACTGTATATAGATTTACTAATCATATGCAGATTCTTGATGATTTTAGAGTTAATTATTCTGAGTAATCTATCTGCACTTGGATCAAATATACTTGAATAATGTTTGGCTTTTCAGATGATTTGTAAAACTTTCTTGTCTTTCCCATTTTATATTATACTGTTATCTGAATTGTGCCAAATTTTGCAATGTAAAGAAATCATGTATTGAATATATTTTTTTAATGTTTTTTGTTAACATGTGAGCTGTAATATATGTAGCCAAACTATCTTGGAAGATGTGTGTTTGGATTTTTTGAATATTTCATTTGAGAGAACTGAAATAACATCCAAATAATCAAAGATGTAACTGTAACTTGAAATATTTCATTTTTGTATAAATAAAAGTTTTAACCTATAATTCCTAGTGCTTTAAAAAATAAGTGGGTTTTTGAAATTTTAGCTGACTATCCAACTTCTCTCGAATGAAAATGGTTTTGTCAGCAAAATAGCAATTATATATTAATTCCTCCGACTGCTTATCTTGGGATTTCACTGGCATGCAATTTTCTTCTCTATTTAAAAGCACATCACACTTTTTCCCATTTAATTGCCAAAAATGCATTTTCTACAATATTTAGATTTTGAGCCATGCTAGCTGCTGTCTAAATATTTTGTTGCAACTAAGAAGATTCCGTAACATATTTCTGAATGAAAAAGTAAGAAATTCTGATATCAAGAAATTTTGGCAGCTAATTTTGAAATGTCAGCATTTTGACAATAGCCAAGATTACATAATATTTACCTCTTCTTTTGTGGATTTAAATCAAGAAAAGTACGCATGTGACTCTCCATCTCAACATTTTTCAGAACCGCGACACTGAAAGCATCAGCATGGGCATGTTGCAAGAACTTATAAAACAAGAGATGGCAGTCATCCAATAGGAACAGTTTGATCATCATTTGAATATATGGGCATATATTGTAACACAAGGGGAGCAACATATGGAAAAAGTTTTAATCTTTATGAAATAAGCAAAATTTCGGTTGCAATTTTCTTGTTCATAGATGCTTTCTTTCCTTAAATTAAATAATTACATGATGCCAAATGTCTAAAAATGTTTTTCTTTGAATTGTCTAATTTCATATGTCGTATTTGTATGTGGCTGTATACTTAAAAGTCTGATTTCTGTAAATCCAGATATGTAGTATTTTGAAGTTCTGTTTGAAAAAGTTTTCAAAATATAACAATTGGTCAGGTTACCTGTTAGTTAATATTAGCAATAATAAGTTTTATTTTTTTGTCTGTAGATGACATTCAGACATGTACTTACATCTATTTCTGGATATTTTCTAGATTGTACTAGCTCATTTAAACAGGGTTGCCATGCTACCTGAAAAACTTCAAAAAGTCAGGGAATTCAAAAATTGACTAAAAAAAGTCATCGAAAAGTCAGGAAATTAAAATATTTTGGTTAAAATCTTGGAAGAGTCAAGGAATTTCATATGTCAATTCCCCAAAAAAGGGATTTTTATGCCAACGTTAAAAGAGATCACTTTCTTGGCAAATTATGTATTGCGTGAGCATCATTTGGGCAGTTAGCAGAGATCCAATTTTCACAGCTCCAGTCAGATTGTCTTTCTAAGACAAATTAAGTTTCCGGTAACCTCAAGAATCAAGAGTTTATCATATGCATGTGCAGTGCATGTTGAGCAAAAGAAAACACCTTCCCATTCTCATATAAAACAAAATCGGTTTCATCCTAGTATACGGTACACACAGGATTTGGTGACATCATGATGAGCAGTAAAGAGGTCATTTTGGTGTTGGCGACAATTTTCAAAATCGGGCCAAAGCCATATCCTAGAATTTTACCATAAAATCTTTTCAATTTTTTTAAAAAAAATAAATGCCTTATTCATCATTTTGCAGTAAAATAAAATAGTAATCAGTCATCTAGGCTAACCATTCAATGTAATTACATTGGCCAAAAAAATCTTTGATTATTGTATTTCAGTTTTTTATCTTTTAATTAATTAACTTTATTTTAGTGTTATTCATATTATTTAATGTGTCTTCTTCCTTAATAATTCAGGCATTTTTCTCTGGCATACTACTGAGAATAATTCTAACAGTCTGATGATGCACACATTTTTTGCTTATGTATGCTGCTAAATAAATATAAAATACCTGATTTTATTTAAAAATATCATTAAATAGATTTCTTTCAGACAGATTTTAATCTAAATCTTCAATGGGGAAAACAGCTTCTATTATAGTTATAATAGTAATGCTTTGAGGATTAGTCATATGGTAATTGGCAAATTTTTGTGTTTCAAGTGTTACCATAATTAATTTACTTCTCAGCATAACCAACGTGCACTATGCAGATAGATTGGAATTTTCTTAAAACACGCCCGGAAAACCTGGAAAAGTGAGGGAATTATTCTCCTGTTTGAGTCACAACCCTGTTTAAAGCATTTGGTTAATTTCAAATGATTTAATTCTTTTAATTGTACTAAAAAATTTAGTTAATAGAACATGAAATGAAAGAAATATGTTCTTAAATTTCACTGAGTGCTCAGTCTGACATCCTGTAGTTACATTCATAACAATAAGACAGTAGCTAGCTCATGACATAACTTGTTTCCTATCTTTTGTGATTGTCTACACTGAAGTAGCATTGTGGATTTTGAGATCATGTAAAAGGAAAAAAGATGCATTGCTTAAATTGTAGTAATTTTGGAGGCCATATTAACAGTATATTAATTTGATCTAGATCAAATCTAGATAAAATTAATATACTGTTAATAGACATGAAATTATTTACCTGAAACTCCAATAGCATTGCATTAAAATATGTAATTCATCATAAAATGTAAAATTTTGTTCAATTTTATATTCAATAAATATGTGATATAAAAATTCCAGATTACATATTTAGCTGTTGTAAATACTCGTTTTGTTTATTTGTTCCTTTCATTTTTACTATAGTAATTTCAAAACAAAAAACAAACAAACAAAAAAATTGAATCGTATTTTCAGCTATCCGGGAAGACAGAACAAGAGGCGGACGCAGCACTTACCAGTGTTCATATACATTGCCTGCAACATCACTTGGTGATGATCGTGTGCCTTTCACGGGTGATATCAGTATTTCTCCATCTTCACTTCCAAGTGATTGCCATACTAAGCAGGATATTTCCTCCTCCAGGTCTTCCAAAGGTACATATTAATGTATAAAAGTATTTACTTTACTTGTTTTAATTGTCACTTTTTAAAATTTTTTTAATTTATATATTTATTTTTGTAAATGGAAAATTTTCTTTCAAAATGAGAAATTTAGTAATTTTTAAAATTATAATGCAAGTCATGTTGCATGCAAGTATTCCTGAGATAGAAAAGCCAGTAATGAGTTCTCTTTTTCAGTATAATGTTGCATTTGTCATTAACATCAAGGGCAAAATACAATCACAGTTGATATTTCTGGTTAAGGAACTGCAAAAATATCATGTATGTAGTTAATGAAGCATTGATCATTAATGAATCATGCCTTTGAAAAAAAGTTATAAAATTTGGGAAGGGAAGCAAGCTCTGAAACAAAAGCAAGCATTGTTAGCAAACTCTTTAGGAAACATTACTTTATCTTTCTTCAAACTCTAAGAAGGTCAGCAACCTAAAAACTAATTCACGATAAAGAAGTAACTATAGTGTATTTAGTTCTGTAACATATACTTCAGGTTTAGAATCGGGCAAAATTCAAGTCAGATTTGTTTGGTTGTAAATTCTGTATTTCAAGAAAAGTTGATGTGGTTAATTTAACGTATGAGTTTTTCTGTAAAACTTTTAAGACTGGATTAGTCCAGTTTTAAATTAAAGATTAATGTGCTTTTCTCTTATTAACACAATTACAAATTTAGTAGTTTTCTAGTGATTTGACTTTTCATTGGTTCTTTTTTTCTGGAAGAAATGCTATATTATCTGAATTTTTTTTTAAGGTTTTATCTACTGGTTTTGATTATAAAGGTACAATGTGTTCATTTTAATGCATTTCTTTGTAATATTTTACTTTTAGTATTCTGATATTTTAGATTAACGATGTAGTATGTATGTATAAGTTAAAATTTGTTAATTATTTTTGTGATGCAGAATCTGCAGGTGCTAATTCTCCTGATGAACAAAACCAGCCTATAGTTCCACCTTTAATTCATGATATACTCTCTGTTGAGCATCTGTGGCACTATACTGATCGAGATTCCAGCAGATCATCTAATCAAGCTCCAAATAAAATGCCTGATGGCGATCAAGATTTTCTTAGTAATTTATGCAACATTGCAGATAATAGGTTATACAAAATTGTTAAATGGTGCAAAAGTTTACCCTTGTTTCGGGAAATTGGGGTAAGTTAATATTTTAATTTCTTTTACATATGAATGTGATGTACAGCATATTGAAATTTACATTGGCTATTGTAGTATTATTTATTGCTATGTATTACATTTATTCATGATTTTTATATATATATCCTATTATTTAAAAATTATGATATTCTGTTGCACTTTCCAAATAATAATCTAATTTTATTTCATTAAAATATGCATTTTTAATTTTACTCTAATTTAGGTAAAAAGAAAATATTACATAATTCGTGGATTTATTTATTTTAAATGGGCAGGATTAGTCAAATGTTCAATATTTTTAATTACTATTGAAAGTAATTCATTTGATTAAATCAGTCATTACTGTATTAAAAAGGTGGTTATTATAGAAGAAATTTGTTGAACTACTTTTGGAAGAATTGAAAATCTTATCATTATGAAAGTAATGACTTAGTATTTTTAAAAAAGGCTGAAAAGGTAGAGCATTTGTAGTGTGTAGTTCATGTAGCACAGTACAAAGTCTGAGATCCGAACTCGTTGGGACATCGGTGATCCTGGATTTGGGATTTTTCCGGATATTAGATCATCAATTTAAATCAAGTAAGATGGCATGCAGAAATTATAAAATTAAAGTATGAAATCCTGATTTATGAAGTAATGAGCATTTGTGATCTAAAAGGTATCAAAATTTGCAAAAAAAGCTTAATATTTATTTGTTTACTTTATTAAACATTTCTTTCGATGTAAGCTGTTTAGTTTTTTGCGCTAATACTTTCTCTTTAATTCTATAAAACATACATAATTTCTTGTTCAGTTACAAAGTTCCACTGTTGAAGTCCTGTAATTGCTGGGTCAAGAATTCCGACTAACTTTTCAATCAAAATTTTTTCATTTCCAATAACCTCTCTGTCACTTCCTTTGCTGTCGATAGCAGTATTTTGTGCATCTAGAACCATACTACAGGTTTCGCTGTCCGTTAACTGATTGATGATTGCGGCATTGTCATCACAATGAAAAATTTCTGTTATATCATCTTCATTTATTACCACTTCTCCACATTTCTTTACAAAACCCATTAATTTGAAAATTTCACCTTTCGTTTGCAATATCCAAAAACCTCCAGATTCTTGGCTGTTATCATCACCATCATTCTCACCAAGAGGTATGGTAGCTGGCTATATTATGTCAAGTATTTTTTAAAGTATCTAGAGACATATTCTTCCATAATCTTGCAATGCTCCACAAAGCAGATTTTATGCTAAAATGTTTAAAAAATTCTTGAATAGTCTTGCCATTGTTCAAGAAATTTAACATGGATTATAAAAATGCTACTTTATATTTTCATTTCCGTGAGCGCATAATTCCGATATCCATAGGCTGAATGATGGATGTACAATTTCAAGGAAAGAATAATACAAATACATTATCTTTCACTAAAATTTAAAGTATGAGTGGAACAAGTCTACAATCAGGACAATTTTTGCGTCATCAGGTAAATCAACAGAATTCAAGTGTTGCCGAGCCTTGGGTATAAAATGATTTTCAAACCAATCATTCATTAACGCTTGTGTCATCCATGCCCTTTTATTATTTGCACAATATATGACAGGGAAATTTGTTACGCCTTTAAATGCTCGAGGCAGTGTATTTTTTCCAATCACGAAAGGTTTACACTTGTGCGTTCCTGCAGCATTTCCGCATGCTAAAATTGTTAGTCTCACTTTGGCAGCAGTCAGAGCCTTTTCTGTAGAGGTTGTTAAGGTATTTTGCAGTACATATTGCCAGAAAAGACCAGTTTCATCCATGTTGTAAATTTGTTTTGGAGATGGTTTTTCACTAGTAATGAGTTGTGGGAGTTCACTTGCGAATAGTTCAACAGCTTCAGTATCAGCTGAAGCTTTTTCACTTGAATATGTGCACTCACTTCTGAAGTTCATTTCTTCATGAAATATTTTCCCTTGAGTTAGTACTGTATTTGCCAGTGGCATGTACTCACTGCAAAGTTGTGTGACCCATTCAAAATCATTACTTTGTCATGATCGTCACTTCTTGCATAAAGAATAATTTTTATTTTATTCACTGCGAGTGGGGTGTCGGAAACGCACGCAGGCACAAACTTTTTCTGTTTTCTTATGTCGTATACAGTTGACTTTCCAATGACATACTACTTGCATAATTTGAGAGGGATATGCCTTTATCCATTTTTTGTAGCAATTCCACTTTGTTTGTAATGGACGTCGAAACATGCTTTCGCTTTGTAGATCTTGTTGCACCTCCAGAATTAGAAACTCCTTTCGACATAATGGAAAGTTCAAGCTTTTATTTTCATAAAAGTGCTGTAATAATAAGAGTCTGCAAAAAATTATAAGCTGGATCAAATTAGAAGATTAAGGAACAGCGCAATCTGCTATATTAACTGAAATTGCTTAGAATCAGTAAAGTATAATTTTAGCCAAGCTTAATAGCATCCGCTATACATTATTGCTATGTATTGTGAGATTGGCGACGAAAGACAAGTTAATGTGGTAAATTTTTTTTTTTTTTTTTTTTTTTTTTTTATTTTCTCAGAGAGAAAAGCTTCTATAATGTACTGAGACAGTATTTCTTGCACATAATTAAGGCTAATCTGAGTTCTGAATAAATAACTTCCACATATATTTAAGGCTTATTGAGGGCCAGTGCTAGATATTTTACCATGTGATGCAATCTCTGTGGGTCTTAAATTCTGTTACAAAGTGGTTCCCTAAGTTCTAAATTTTTGCCATCCCTAAACATTGGATTCCAGCGCTTTCCCTAAATTATAAAAAATTTGTCATCCCTTAATTTTGCCTCTTAGTACTTCTCAAAATTCCAAAAATTTTGTGTTCTCTAAATTCTACTGTCCAGTGCGGCCATATGAGCTCTGATGTTGGTTCTGGGTTTATGTGAATAACATATCAGTTACTCTTAATTCAGATAGCACTAAAATTCTTTTGGCCTATGAGTTTCATTAACAAAATTTAGTTTTAGCATATGGAAAGAAACTTTTGTTAAATTTTTCATCGTCAGCATTTCTTAGCACGTTTAACTTAAATCTTTAATCATCGCCAAGTGTAATGTCAGCATAAAAGGTGGCCATACTCTTTGTTATTCAATTATTAATTTAAACAAAAAAAGTTCAGGCATCGCTGCTTGAGTCATGTGCTGATAAATGTACCGTGATGGAAGCAAAATATGGTAAATGATGATTCGCCAGGTTGTCGTCAGGGATATAAAATACTAATAGGTGTAAAATCAATAATGTTTCTATGTAGAAATTTTTGGTTTGAGATGTATGTCAAGCAGATATGCAGCTACGAAGTCAAGTTATTGATCTAACAAATTTATGCTAAAATGATTGTTGCTTCAATAACGAGGTATTTTATTTTGTGCCTAAGTGAAGTTAACAATCGGGACTCTCCACATGTTTTCTTATGGGAGGAAAAAATGTACAAAAACAAAAAACAACAACAACAACAAAAAAAGAGTTTGTGGCTTTGAGGTCCGGATTTTATATCATTCTGGATATTGGATGTCCGGATCTGGGACTTTGTACTGTACTGTGCTTTTCTGAATGCAGTGTTAGACTGTAATTAATTAAAAATTTATATACATTATATTCACTGAGTGTCTAAATTAGTATATTTTACAAGCATTTTTCTCTTTTCTATGAAAGGATACTTTAATTTTATAATGCAGTTCTAATTCCCTAAACTGAAGAATGACATTTTTAATATTAAATATCTATTTTTAATTAACATTTTAATAAAACTTGTGTTGAAGATGTTCAATAAAATGTCTTTAGTATTAATTACCATGCAGTAGTATTTGAAGTAATTTAGAGAGCATATGTAAAATGGGTTTTCATACTGATTTATGAATTTGCTGGCGAATACTGTGCCCTTCCAAAAGAAAAATGTTGCTAGGCATCTTTATTTTGGATTATTAAACATTAAATTTTTATCATGATTTCAGTTCTAACCATTAAATATCTAGGGCCATATACTCGTAGTATGAGAAGGTAAAATCATGGAACATTTATAGTTTTGTCTTGTTTTAATTATTAGCAGCAAGATGGCTTGGATGCTTTTGTTTTTTCAGTTTTTCCTTATATATATATATTGCAAATAAGAGTTATAATATTAAATTATCATATCTTGAAATAAGCCTCCCTTTTTTTGGTATATTTTGGTTTTAAAATGTTATAGGATCTTATAAAAGGGTGTATTAATAAATAAAATTGCAGAGTGAGAGAAAAGAATAAATTATGATACTTAAAAAGAATAATTACACTATTTTACTAAATAAACAAGACTGGCAATTACTGTATGTATATATACAGGAAAAATATTCACTGATACTCATCAAATTATTACTATAATGTGATTTGTATACATAAACTGAAAAATGATGAAAGAAGAAGAACAGTTTTTTACATAATGCATAAGCATTCATCATCATTAATGTCTTGTCTGCACACTTATCTGGATGGCATGTGAAAGTTATCAATTACTAATTTTGATAAGTGTAATGAACCTTTCTGGGTAAAAGTGTGCATCATGACAGTTATAGTTGCATGGCCATTTCCTATATAATTTAGCCATTCTGCATCATATTCTGTGAGATGACAAGGGCACACGGTTAAATTAAATGCATAAAATACACTAAAGGGCAAAATACTAATACTGTTAAAGAATAAATGAATATACTAAATTAAAACAGATAATTGAAAATAATACGGAATGAGGATTTTCAAGTAATAGTAGCTGGGGGGGGGGAATAAAAGTTAGCACTCATTAAAGTCCAAGGTGTTGATCAGTTCATATGAGAAAATGTCAATAAAACTGTAAGTTCAGGTAATTTGTTCTGATGAACCAATCCAATGATTAATAAATTCAGCACAAGTGCTTGTTTTCGTACGTTCATCAAGGAAACCACATTTTTCAACATCATGTGTCATTTGGCTTGATTTTTATGATCTTGTATGGTCTGAGAAACTTGGGTTTGATTTTAAGACAAGGACTATATATACTTGATTGCTACCACATCATAAAGCTGGATCTTACAGGATGGTTTACATTTTAAATTGTATGTTTTAGGATTTTCACCGTGCACTTTTAAAATCTGTTGTTTAGCTTCCTGCCGATGATCATTTAGAGCTTTGAAAAAATCAGTTGGATCACTGCATTTAATAGTTCTGTAATTTTGCATGATTAGCAGATTTCATTTTCTTTCCAAACGTGAGTTTGAACGGAGTTATATTGATACTCCATTAGTATGTTGAATTAATCACTTTCTGAATTTACCAACCTGTCTAGTAAATGTGTGAGCATCTCGTAATTTATTCAGTAAATCTTCTATTTACTGTAGAGTATACTGATTTTTAATTATCTTCTTATTTAATTTGTGATAGTCTATGCATACTCTAGGGCTTCTCTTTTTTTTTTTTTTTTTTTTTTTTTACTTAACT
>KK120371.1:60454-108031 GCA_000611955.2 Stegodyphus mimosarum
GGGTTTTTTTTTTTTTTTTTTTTTTTTGGCTACTGAAACTTGACTAGAATATTTGGAAGAACATGGTTCAGTTATGAGAGTTATAATTTAATTTATCCTTTTTGTATGAAAACATCTAGATGTTCTTTCTGAGATATCAAATGTAAAATTTTCATCTGTTAAGGCAGCTGATTATTGAAATTAGTTTAGTAGTATTGCTTTAAGAACTCTCCACATAAATTTTCCCTCCCATCAGTTGATTAGCTCTTTGCTGTATTAAAAATTTAGTTAACGTAGCAGTGTTTATGTAATTTGTTTGAAAGATATCTGATTGAGACCTTAAAGTCTGGCTGGTTTAGACGTTTTCCAAATCAATTATATCAATATACTTCAGTAATAATTTTGAGATTAAATGTGTCAAAAAATTCTTATAATTAAATTTAAGGTACTAGTATCACTTCTCTTAATGAATATGAAGTAGAATTATGTGTTAATCTGAAACATCATGCCTTCTTCATTTTACCATATTTATTTAGAATTTTGTTTGTTACATTCATGCACTTTTTCAAATTTAGTGAGCTAAGATTCAGAATATTAGAATATTTAGAATTTGAATTACTAATTTAGGTAAATGTAATAATGAATCTTTCTGTATAAAAGTGTGCATCATGAGAGTAGCCAAAATTTAAGACATTCCTTAATTGAATGTTTGCTTTTCTGCATAAATGAAATAATTTTGATGCTGTGCCTCAGTTTTCTTTTAATAAAGATTTGTAATTGCTTTCCATATTAATTTTTATTTTTAGTATGTGATTAAATAATGTATTTTAATATAAATTTTAATCTTTGGCTCAGTCTTTGTAGCATTGATTGAAATTCAAAAATAATTTCTGCACTGTCTTCACACTTGATGTGTCTAGTATATGAACTTTGTTTACCTTAGCATCTGAACATATTTTAACCCAATATTAGATCTGGTTTTGTACTTTTGAAAATGGGCAAAATGTTCTCTTTTGAACTTTTATCTTTCTATGAATTCTGTATACTAAAAGTAGGTTTTGACTCAGAAGATTATTCATGGTTTATATTTTGCTTATACTTTTTTCAATAGATGGATGACCAAATTGCTCTTCTAATAAATTCCTGGTGTGAATTACTGTTACTCAGTTGCTGCTATAGGTCTATGTCTACTCCAAATGAAATTCGAATTTCCCATGAAAAATCTGTTACTGTTTCACAGGCCCAAGCAATGGGGCTCAGTCCTGTCATAGAGCGCATGATTAATCTCACCGAGCACCTCAGGAGACTTCAAGTTGATCAGTATGAATATGTATCATTGAAAGTTATCATCTTATTAACATCTGGTAAGTATGTTGAAATTTCTTTTTCAGCTTGGCAAAGAAATATATGACATAGTCATTTATTCCTTCAGTTTACTTTTATGATAATGCACGTGTAAGAAACAGCTTATTCTTGGAATGTATATCATTCTATAAGAATATCTCAATTTAATTTTATCAGTTAAACAACATTTGCACAGCATTTGAAATATTTGGCCATGAAGTTGAGTGTAATGCTTTTTGTATTTTTTCCTATCACTGTAATAGTAATGTAATTAATGGAATATATCAGCAATACAACCAGTTTTTGATGTAGCATACTCTATCTGAGCTTATCACGTTTTGCTCTCACTTGCATAATTTCATTCCCCCCAATAATTTAATAGGTAAGACTCCTAAATAAAGATTAATTAAGCATCAGTTTCCCCCCTCCGCACTACTGAATGAACTGGCTGCATGGAATTTCTCCCACATGTAACAGGAATTAGGATTTTGCTTATAAAGTTCTTCCTAACTTAATATAGTAGTTATAGAGTATAGGTGGGCTGTGTACTGGAGCTCATACTCCATTTTGAAAAAGAATGTTGCACAGAAGTTATGGTATAGGCTTGTTCATGTTAGTTATGGTATAGGCTTGTTCAAATATACACTGTTCTTTAAAGAACAGTATATATATTTTTTTGTGTTAACAGTGTTCTACATCCTATGCTAGTTCTTAATAGTTTCTATGGGATTTTGTTTAACTGGGGTTTTAGGACATTCTTGTTGATCTTCTAGGAAGAGGCAGGTTTTCTAGGCTGTAGTTTTTTGTTTGGAATTTCTAGAACCATCAATGACACTGGCTTATTGCCGGATTCCTATGTACTGCATTAATTTTTCTGTTAATAATTATTTAATTGAACTCACGAAGCAAAATAAGTCTAAAATGCTTTTTTGTCGCTTTTATTTGGCTTTGCAAAAGTAACTGTTACAACTGGATTGCACAATCGAGTTGTTGAGTGCACATTTCAAAACTTGTATTAGGAAAAAGAGCAAAGTAAAATTACTATCTGCTTTTATATAGTAAGTTGTTGCAGGCAGTTTATCCCATACCTCATCAACTTTTATTTTAGTCGGGGGGGGAACACATTATTTATGAGTTGACGTGGTAACTCTAGGCATTGTTCCAATAATAGGGCTTGCGTTCATCTGAATACTCCATTAGAAGATAATGTAATTCGAATGTATGTATAATTATATAAATTTACCTTTACTTTAATATTTTTAATTATGATACATATGCCCATGCACTTTGTGAATTGGCATGTTATATAACAGTGCTTGTTGCTAGGCTGCTTGTGTGATCATGTGTTTGCAGCTGTGTACTTTTAAATATCATAACAGGACAGCAGAATCATTTCAGAGATGAAGCAAATTCTTTGTGACTGTCATGGGCACTTTGAGGTAAATTTTGCAGAATTTCACACACTCTTATTGCTACTCTCTTGGGTACTTCTCTTGATGGCTTTCAATGTTGTTCTGTTTTCTTCTCTAACTAGGATTTCAAAAGTGAAATTAGTCATTTCTGATCTTTGTTGAAGCTTAGAATTTACAGAAACATTTATCTTACATTTATGTCTACACTGCAGATCGAGTTTTTAATACTTATCACATTTTATGACATCTAATATGCAGTTTGTTTGACGTCTAACTTTTTAAAATTGTTTGAGTCAATTTAACATTTAATGCAGATATGGTTCTGTGCTGAAGACTTTCAAGAATTCCAAGAATTGTTGTTTAATTTGAGGTAAGAGGGAAGGAAATGCAGAGAAGCATAAAATCAATTGTTATTTAGAGAATATGCAGTTTTATCTACTTACTGAGTTATTACATTTTGTAGAAATGTTCAGAAAAGAAAGTGTGCTCAAAAATATGCTATGCACAGTTACCAGTTTTCAGAGACTAACATCCTATCTTAGTCTTTAAGTCTGTTTCATCTTTAGTCAGTGTTTTTGAAGCATATTACATTCAATCTCATGAAACTTTATCGACTGGAAATTTTTTAGAAGTCAAACTGAATATTAAAATAGAATTTGAAATTAGTGTTAACTGTTCTCAACAATTCAGATTTTCAGTTAACCAAGCTTTTTACCCTTACAATTTCAATTTCAACTTAGTTCAAATTTGCTTTTATTTAATTATATTAATAGAGCGTATATTTAAATTTTCAAAATTTGAATTTCTTTTGATATTATAAAATTGTAATTACAGCCTGGAGTGCAGAAATTTCTTTTTGCTTTTGTAATTTATCTAAAGCCCTGATAAATAACATACATTTTAAAAATGTTCTGTGAGTATCTTGGCCTCCTTCAAATATTTGACTATGGTTATCATTTTTTGAACTTGAAACTCAGTTTGTTATAAGTATTAAATGAAATTGTGGTGGCAAAATATCCAGTATTTGATACATTAATTTTATTTAGTGAAAGTGATTTTTCAAAAATCCATACATTCGCATTACTTAATAAAATTGCTGTAAGAGTAAGCATAATTATCTAGTAACTGGATATTTTTTTATTGGTTTGATGTAGGTTGATATTTTTAAATAGACCAAAGAATTTATAATAATATCCTTATAAAGAGCTGCTTCTCTGTCATGTTTTGACCTGTTGTGTCTTCCTAAAATTGTACTATATTTATGATGCGTTGCTGACTAATAAAATTTATTACCATTGGTGATAGTTTTTTGATGGTAGCAATATCAACAAAAACTGACTTTAATGAAGTTGTAGTTCAAATAAACATCCATAGTGTCCTCATAAATTTCCATTATATTTTCAACTTCAAAATTTAAGGCAACCCCCCCCCCCCCCCCCATCCTCCCTGAGAACTATTCTCATTAGTATTTAGAATTTATGTGTCTGATGCTGTTTTTATGCTTGATGTTGTTCATAGCTGCAAAATTATTGCCAAAGTTTGAAATTACTGTTCACAAGAATCTTGAAATAATTCATGTTTATTTTAGCAGAATACATTCTGAAATTATCCTGCATACAACATATTGTGCTGCCATTGCCCCCGAGATATAGCTTAAAGTGGCTTTCAAGTGTATAAAAGTTTGTTGCCGGTCGGAGATACTTTGAATTCCTTTTACTACATTATTGTACAATCACATTAAAGTAAATAAGTTTCTGTGGTTGAAGTGCCATTACTAAGATCACCTTGAATAATCACTGTGGTCATAAGATAAAATTTTGACTCATCTAAAAGAAAATCATGTACTTCCAGTTCTTTGGAGATTAATTAGTAGTCTCTGTTACCTTTTTAATTTGTCAGTTCTTACCCTTGATGTAATTAGGGACATCTGTCTTAGTTGAGATACTATGAGTCCAGCTGTACATAGATGATTTTATATCATTGATTCAGAGACATACTAATTCTTAATTGATCCTTCCACACCGAAACAATTGAAGTAGAGTGATACAGAATATGCAGA
Organism: Stegodyphus mimosarum; assembly: GCA_000611955.2. Taxonomy (NCBI): domain Eukaryota; kingdom Metazoa; phylum Arthropoda; class Arachnida; order Araneae; family Eresidae; genus Stegodyphus; species Stegodyphus mimosarum. The sequence continues at coordinate 65,249 of KK120371.1, forward strand.
AGGGGTAAAAAATCTTTATGAAGTTTTGTTGATCTCTGTGGATAATCATTTTTCTTCTGTTTATTAATGCTATATTATTTGAAAAAAAATTTTCCAAATAAATGGGTTACTGTCATTTAATCGTCATATAGTTGTTTGACAAATTGAAAAACCCTTATTTTAATACTTTTCCTACATTATTCAACTGTCCACCCATCCAGTCTATATACTGTAATTGAATTCGAGCAGTTTATGAATGTTTAAAATTTTTTGTGAATAAGGATGCAGCCATTTGTATTTCATTCTGCAGATCTTATCAGTCTGGATGATGTAACAAGATTGCATAACAAAATATCTACTGCATATACAATAACTTTTCTCACCGAATGATGTATTTTCCCCCTTTATTTTCATATTTAAAAAATTATTTTAAAGCATTATTGCATTATGTACAAATGGTTTGTAAAAGGCAGTATTTATGAGTCACTTTATTTGTGAATAATTTGATAAAAAATCGCTAAATAAATTTAAGTAGCAGTTCACATTACAGCTAAGGAAACACTGTTCTTTGATGCATTTCAAGTTTTTTCTGGTTTAAACTCCATCCTGAGAGCACTGCTTTGCTATAATTGCCATTCACATGCTTTGCCATAATCGAATAAATGTGTTCATTCCGTTCTCTTCACTTGATTTGGCATCAGCTGATTTTCTTCCTTCCGTACATGGAAAGTGCTGTGAGGACCAAGATAGCTTCAGCCAAGGGCCATCAAAAATGGGTTTATGGGAGTTTATTAACAACAAATAAATTTTTTTGAAAACATGCATCATGAATAAGTGTAACTGTGTTGAAAAGTGCTTAATTTAGAGTACAAAGGAGGAAAAAAAATGTTATATGGAATCTGATGGACGTTTTAGTTGCTTCTAAACAACAGACCCATGATCAAACCCCAGAATATTTCCTGTAAGTTTGAATAGTCTCAGAAGCAGAACTCAGCATTAAAATAACCTTAGGAAGTGGGACATTTCACTGTTGGCTTGGTTGTGGTGAAAACATGCACTCCTTCTCCCTTTCTGAAAAATCATAAATTATGACAGCACATATTAAAAAAAATACAAATATAGCTAGGCCACAGCCTTCTAATGGAACATATTCTCTTGCAGCTCAGATCTCATTTCCCTAAGGATCTGTCCTCAGACACATACTTTACTTACTGTATGTTGCTGACTTCCCTAGGAATAATGCTTGGGATGCTATGCAAATGACGCAGCTTTAGCTGGGTCATTTGCTGTCAAAAAACTTCAAAATATCATGCCAGGCGTTGAAGAGTAGTGCACTAGGTGGAGGATATCTATCAATGCACAAAAGTCACAACTGTTAATAGTTAGAAGGAAGCAAGTTAATACTCCTCTTAAAAGAAAGTTCTGCCTCTTCAATGAAGAAGTCCCGCAAGTTAAAAAGGCTAAGCACCTGGGTTTAGTTTTAAATGATAAACTAAATTGGAGTGATCATATCACAAATGTATGTAAGAAGGCCTACTGTATGATAAATAGCCTCAAGCCGCTGTTAAATCAGTATTCGAACCTGGATTTATGAAGAAAATACCTATTTTATATTATGAATATTAGACTGATCATTATGTATGCATCTCTTGCTTGGTGCACTGTCAAAAAGAAGGATTTGCATAGACTTCAAGTAATTCAGAATATGCAAATGCCCATTACTAAGTTAGGAACGATACACTACATAGGGACTTGAAAGTAGACACCATTGAAGAGCATTTGCAGAAGTTAGAAGTTTCTACACGAATGCAGTCATTTGCACTCACCTGATAAATCTGGATACACTCAATTATGTCATTTTAAATTAGGACTGACATTCGACCGTTAGCGGCCTACCTCACAAAAGACGCCAACTTTCCCACCTAATTTCATGATGTGTGATACTTATCATATGTATTCATTGTATATATGTATATAATTATAAACATAATATTCATAATCTGAATTTTTATTTATTGTTTTTTCATAAGAATTGCATATTATATAGTTGAATAGTGTAACGTATTTATAATTGATTCTTTCTAGATGCTCATGGATTGAAAGAGCCCGATAAAGTACGTGCTTGTCAGAAGGAAGTTCTTGAAGCTCTCCAGAATTACACAGGCTCCCATTACCCTCATCATCCAAGCAAGTTTGGAGAACTTCTGCTTCGACTTCCTGAACTTGAACGTGCATGTCAAGTCGGTAAAGACTCTTTGACAACAAAACAGAAAGCTGGTGATATGCCTAGCTTTAACCTTCTCATGGAACTGTTGCGAGGAGATCATTGATCACGTGTGGGTTTCTTTGGAAACATTAGTTTTTACCGGTGGCATACTTTTCATTTGTTGTCACCTAAAGATGTGTCAACTTGTGAAATTCATTTTAAATTTTAACCCTTTGAGTAGTTTAAGCTTAAAAATATATAGTCCTGATTTGCAGATGTAAAATTATAAAGATATTTTTTGAACAAATATAATTTTTGTCTTACTATAATTGCTATTTCAAATCAAAATTGTGTATTCATTTTGAAAATAGTAAAAAAGAGAAAATTTTGTTTTCAGTGCTGCATTTTGAGAATTTTTGTGTACTTCATGCACTACACTCTAAAATCTAAAATGACTTTTAAACACCAGTCCGTAACTTCAAGGGGTTAAAACAGTTTATGCTATAGCATGTATCTTGTTCTGCCCTTCAGCATCTTTGCAGGTGACCAGAAGATGTAGTGTGCAATGCAGTGCTATGCAAGACTGGTGCTACTGGGTCAATAAAGTGTTTGGTGCCAACTTTGTACATGTGTAAATGTTTTAGTGTTGATTGGAGACAGTTTTCAGTGTCAATGCCAAAATATTACCTATGCATCTTAACTTTGTGTTGCAATAACTCTATAAAGTCAGCTTTGAATTAATAATTATCTAAAGTATTGAATTAACACTTCTTTTTATTATAAATTTTTACAGCAATAATTAATATTTTGTACTGACACCCTTTTTCATCAAAATTAAAAAGGGGGTGAGAATCATAGGTATTAAGTATAATTTTTAAATACTGTTTTTATTTCCCTGTTCTGCCAATATTTTAAAGAAACTACTGTTACATAATATTGCATGTTGATAAAATTTACTGCAGTTTGGCATTTTTGTAAATGGAAGCTTTTGTCTCCTTCTAAACATTCCATACAGTGACATCCTTTGACATTCCTTTTGTATTTAATTTTTTTTTAATATATAAAAGTGGTATAAGCTTTATGTACTGTCTGCTAATATTTTCTTTTGCTGCTGCTTAAATCTATTTGTCGGGCAAATATTTCATATTAAAATTATTGGCATCAGTGAATTGGTAGTGCTATTCATTACCCAATCATGAGTGAATATCAAATTTATGAACTGAAGACTGAAGGGCAAAAAGGAGACTTTTTTTTAATAAACTGTACTTTTGGAATATTTAAAATTTGAAATCTGAAAATAAATATACTTTGTTAGAAGTTTTTGGATATATTTTCAGAAACATAATACAAGTGATAGTTCTTTAGTAATATAAATAAATATATTATAGCATGGGGATCAGTTACAAAGATTGTGCATTGATAGATGGCAATAATATAAAGTTGTAGTTTGTTATACTATTTTTCTTGTGTTAGTAATTTTATAATTAGATGATTTGATACTTTGATTTTAATTACGATTCTTTGAAAATGCTAAACCTGATAACTCAGTTTAAAATAATAATTGCAGTATAAGCTTTTAAATCAAATCCTTGCTTGTTATTAATAAATGTTTATTGTTTATAATGTTAAGATTTATAGCAGCTGATCTATAATTCGTGAAGTGATGGATTAAGTTTATTAGATGCTTACGTGTATGTATACATTACATAATTCTTTTTTTCCCCCTTCCCCTCTTTATTTTTTCTTTTTCCTGTTGAATAGGGCTATAAGAGCAAAGATTAGTTAAAATTATCCATTGATATTTGTGTGTGTGTGTGTGTGTATATATATAAATGTATATAATTATGTAGCTGTCTTTAGTTAGTATATATACATTAACACACATATTAGAGATAAGCCAAAGAAATGCTACATTTTTGCTGAACTTCATTTCATAATTGAATGTATCAATTACATCTCTTTTGAAAATTAAATGAATTGATGAAATGACTAGTTTCATGGCAATTTAGCCAGTGTGCTTAGGGAAGAAGGTATTAATTTCTTTAGCTTTTTTTTTTTTTTTGAGAGGGGGAAGGCATCTCAAGGAACATATCAAAATGGAAAAAGACAAGTAGGCATAATGTCTTCTGTGATATGAATTAAATAAACTAAGTTTTGGGAGGAACAATGGAGATACTTTAAGAAATCAGTAAGTACTGGTATGAGTATTTATTTTATAGCATAAGATGTTAATTCTGATTTTATGTTAAAATGGTAATAAAAGCATTTCATATAATTGCAAATAAAAAATTATTATTCAGTTCTGGAAAAGAATTGTCTGGAATAGTCTTTAATTAGAAGTCTTGTTATTGCTCCAAAGTCTTCAGTTTCAAGTTCGTGCTTAATTTTAATTTGTTTAAGTGTTGTGCATGTATATAAACTTCATAAAATTATTTTGGAAGTATGTAATTTCGTTAAAGTGAACATTACTTGTGGCAATGATTCTAATCTATAATATAGAAATTAATGCAATTAGTTATGCATGAAAGTCACCCTATGTTTTATTAATGAATTTTTAAAATGTCAAGTTTATGTTTACACTATATCTGCACGATATATTGTATAACAGTTTATTTTAGTTTCCTACTTTTGCTTGTTCATTTGGTTCGAACATAACCCAAGTAGGAGCGTTAAAAAGCATTTGTTGCATTAAAATATTTTAAATTGTATTTGATTAATCCTGAAATGTAGAGTAGTGCAAGTCAGATTTTTTAATTAATATATATATATATAACTCAAAAGAGTTCCAAGCAACTTATATAAACGTAATACTTTCCAAGTAAATGCATCTAATAATCCCCCTCAGCTTCATCTAAAAGTTACTCTTAGTTCTTTTATGTCAAAATATAAAGCACAAGTTTCAAGTCTGCATCACAATTGATGACATTATTTCTTCCTTGCATTGAAGTTTGTAAATTTGTTTTATCATTTGCATGTGATGAACTTTTACAGTTGTGAAAATATTTGTTTATCATTTTGAACACCTGAAGTGCCAATTTTGTACTGCCATAAGCTCTTAGATGTGTTAAAAGAACCAGGAAAATGAATCAATGCACCATTCAGCCTCATTAGCACAAGTGTCACTAACTGCAAAATGTACATAGCTCTGTGTTTACTGTGTATTCAAAATTTACATTGTAATATAACATACTGAATGTTGCATGTTTTGAGATTTTACGTTTTCTTTATATCAAAAGAAATTTGTTTAATTTTGAAAATTGTTGTATTACTCAGTTTTAAATGATGAGCTTTTTTATTCAATGTGTTTTTTGATAAATACAAAAATTCTCTTAATTTACTGACCTGATTAAAGAAATAAATTACACAGCTTCTTCACTGTTCGTCAGCTTTTTAAGATTCTTTTTAAAATATTTAGACAATTAACATAATTGATAATATTTACAATACTGAGTAGTTTGGGTCAAGAGTTATCCTGAATTGATGAGAAATTATGCTTTGTTGGCAAATTTCTGTATATAGTGTGCATTATTAGTCATTGTCACATATGGATTATTCGGCTCATTTATTCATTTTTGGTGAAGAAATTATTTTTTTTAAATACCACTAGAAAGCATTAAGAAGTTTTCTTTATTATGTACATAACAAAATCTTTTCTATACCTGTATCATGATATAAATCAAAGGATCTGGAACTTTGTGTTATCAATAATAATCATTTACAAGATTGCATGATAATTTGAAAACGGAATGTGAGTTAATTATTGGTTCTGTTCATTCAAATGCAAAAAAGCATATTCAAAAGTTTGCCTGGGTATTTGTAATCAGATTAGTGATCATCTATTGAATCTGTATATTCAGTTTCTTAGCCTGTTTTAGAATTGAGTTGTTAATTTCCCGGTGAAACACTGAAATTCTCATCGAGTCGTGGGTAAAATTAATTTTTCTGTACAGCTCAAAGATTCAGAGTTTTATTTTTGACTTTCTTTACTTTGAAAATATAGGAATTTAACTCTGAATTTATTTTATAATGTTGCATCATTGAAAAATTAATTGCTTTGTACTATCAATAATCTTTGATTAGGTTTTATATACTAGTAAATTCAAACTAATTAATTGTCAAATTTGTGATCTTTAGGTCTGTTTGATTATCAGTTTTATATCAGTAAGGAGCATTACAACGATACTGCAAAACAAATTCAAAATTAGCTTGTTTTAAAGGTAATGCAAATTGCATTTGGAGCTAAAAACAAATTATGTGACAATTAGCTATACTTATCATTTACAAACTTTTTTAAAAATCAGATTTGTGTATAATTTAAGTGGATAATCAAACTTCCAGGAAAATTTATACAAATTCTTTCTCTTTGTTATGAAGAATAATTATGTTTATTCTGTGCATACTAGAAATGTAAAGATTCATGAATTACTAAAAGAATTCATTTGATTTCCAAATTTTAGTTAAAATTTCCTCATTTTATTATATACATATTTATTTAATAAATAACTAGCAGTAATAATGTTTGCATATTTTATATGTGTGTCTGAATGTGCTAAAAAATTTTAAAGTATTTATGACAAATTTTAACTCTTAGGCTATATTTTATTAATGAAAGAATTACTTAATTTTTATGATCAAATTCATATCAATGCATCGGCTTGTCTACTTACAATTAAACACTTTTTTAAACTGAAGTAAATGATGTATTTACTTAATTGAATTCCTTTGACAACATTCATGAAGAGATGAGGGGGAAAAAAAGCTCAACATTTAAAACAGTAGTATTATATGTATAAAATTCTTAGTGTGGAAAGAATTATTTTACATTTTTATTTTCTTTGAAATTTTTTCATCTGTTAAATTATTACTATAACAGGGATGGCTTTGAATGTTATGTAAATACATTTTTGCCAATAGGCATAATGGTAGGCATCAAAAACTATGCAGTTAACAGTGCCTTAAGTGGAAAAGTTTTTGGAGTTAAGTGAATTTTAATATACCTTAAAATTGTAATATATTAAACATTATCAGATAAACTTTTAATTTATGAAAAATGAGCAAAACACATTTTGATAAGCAGTGTGAACCTAAATAATTGTGTAGAAAACAAAAAATTTTAAAATTTGATATTAATGGATACCAGTGACTGATAGATAGATTCTTGCCATTCCTGTTGTGTAATTTTATTGAGAATGAGATTAAACTGAGCCAGTTGTACTTATGAATGTCATATTGCCTTAGGCTGTTAACATTCCCTGTGAATTTAAAATGCTGTTCTATTTATCACTTTTTTGTGTAATCAAAATGTTTTCTGAACACGAAAAAAAAATTATGCTGCATGGGCCCATTTTTAATATTACTGCTTGATAGTTCTGTTGGCATTGTGAGTTTTATTGTTTGTTGTGAATTTCTGTGACCGGTGCATTTTCTGTTCTGTTGTGTTTTAGCTGAAGCTGCTTTTGGGTGGCGGTGTTCCAGCTTTGTAATTTTTCCCAAGACAGTTTTTATTCTTGTTTGTATAGGGAAAAATTGGGGGAAACATGTAATTACCTCATTTTTATGTAGAATGAAAGTAAATAAAGTGTATCAATTCTTTAGTTGAATATTTTTTGTTTTAAAATATTTTTCCTTCTGTAATCAGGCAGCATTGAAAAAAATGAAGTCAGATATTCCCTTTTAAGAAAATATCAGGTGGCCCAAAATAAACTGAACCCAGAGAAAGTGAAGTGCCCCATGTCTGGTTTGGTTGATCTTGGGCCACCTTATGTAATAGTGCCTTACAATTAATCATTTTCTTTGGGTTGAGTTTATCTTGGCCCACTCTGTGAAAGCAATTGGTGTATCTCTTTTGTTAAACTGCACATTGAGCAATGTTATTTAATATTTTAGTTCTATCCAGATACTTGTATGATCAGTTTAAAATATGCTTTAATAAGTATATCTAAAATTCTCATCTTTATGTTAGCTTTTAAATATCTCATTTGAAGTCTGATTCACAGGCAGGTTCTACTAGTAGTAAAGTATGTATTATATCAATTTAAAACGTATGCAACTAAAATATAAGTTTGAAAGTTAACCCCAAACACTGTTCAGAATTCATTGTTTTACTTTCTACATTCACTTCCACTCCAAAATAAACCATTTGATGAAAGACATATAACTAAAAGATAAGATGAAAATATTTTAATGAATATATGTGGAACATGATTTCTCAAGGTAGAATTTCAACGTGGATCATGCAGAATTTGTAAATAAGTTGAAATTTTCTCCATTACAAATTGTGATTCATAGAAATGATCTCAAATGCAGATATTGTGAGGAACACTTCCAGATGTTTTGTTAAAATATTCATACATTTTAAACTAAATATGAAGGAATAATAAGAAATATAAATAATTTTAAACTAAATATGAAGAATAATTTTTAAGAATAAAATGCTTCCGTATGGTTTTAAAAGATAACTTATTCAAATTTTATGTGTTGATAATTCAATTTAAAAGAAATATTGTGTTAAAAGTTCTTCACCCTAATAGTGATTTGTTAGTCAGTCAGTCACTCCACCGAGAGTTAAAAATTTTGTTTTTAAGTTCTAGAAAGTGAGAACTGATACAGAAAAATATGAATTATGATAATAATTACATAATTTAACATCCAATACTGATGTATGAGAGGTGAAAATTTAAGTTAGTATAAATTGAAATGGTGGGAAATGATTTGCACTTTATTCTTTACTTATAGTCATTGTTTCTATTTGTTTTTACATTTAGGCAGTCATGGCTGGCAAGCAGCTAAAAGGTAATTAATTCATTGTAATGTCGATTTCTGCTAATTGAAGAGTAGTCCTTTTTATGTATTATAAATATAAGCTAATTATTTAAAAAAAAAAAAAGAACTTCTGTTTAGCCAGATAACCCACAAGTGATATAAAATGAATCTCGGATACTTTAACTTTTTTTTTTCCTTCATGAAAATTACTGCATCTTAAAGACAATATATGGTTTTCAATAAACTTAAAATATTCTGTTCCAGTAAAATAAAATCCATGGATAACAGTTGTGGCTCAGAAACTGATGAGAAGAACAGAAGGAATCAATATGTATGTATAAAAATAATCATTATATAAATTATGGAGTTTTTATTTATCTTCTACGTATCCTTGTGCGTAATGGATTGTGAGAGTGTTATTATTTGACTACTAATATTTAATTTATTAAATCTTAATAAATTAAATATTTACTTTTTTAGTAATGTAGTTAACTGAAACAGAATTCATTTAATATGTATCCAACTGGTAATTTTTATGAATATTGATTGATAAAAAATGTTTCTAACTGATACGTTTTACGTAATTGGTACAGAAAACATTTAAAAAAAAATATTTGCGTAATTTTTAATGGTAAATTTCCTTTTTGAAGTGTTGGAATTATAAGATTGGAATTTCTTTTTTTCGTTTGGTATTTGGCAGCTGGGAAAAAAATGCATTGCACCTTGTCACAAAGAGGAATTTCAGATACTCAGAAATACTATGAAATTCTTAAGAAATGCAGTTTATTAGTAGCAAATGAATATCACAGAATTTCCTTTTTAAGGAATGATAATACAATAAAAATATACAAATTGTTTTAAAAAGTGATAATGAAATGTATAATTATAAGAAAAAATCCCAATATTCAATTAGTTGTCAAATTCCCAACTGAACTTTAACAATGCAACAGTGTTATGCAAAATTTTGCATAGATATTTTGTGCAGTATCAGTCATAATGGCTTTCAGCATAATTTTTCAGACCATTTGCTATTTATTGTAATACAAAAGAACTATATGCACTGCATTGTCACACATTACAATGTAAATATAATTTAAAAAAACAGACATACAGATGAATTAATTCAGCAATTAATCAAATAATTTTAAAACTTAGTGCAAAATTTATGCATTTAATACATAATTCATGCGTTATAACTTGATTTTGATTTATGCCAAAAAATTATTTTTTACATTAATATAAAAAGCAATATCACAGCCTTGAAAGCTTGTTAAAACGTTTTTATATTATAGATATATTGTGATACTGCTAATGTGGATTTGTATGTTTACAGTCTTCAGTGCACATAATTTAAATCTACCCATTATAAGTAATAGAAATTAACAAAAGTTTCATCGTTTTATAAATGAAATTTTATGAAAGAATGTTTAAGCTACTTTACCATGAAAACAGTCATAATTTCACATATAGTTGTGTTTTAATTTAGAGCTAGTATACAGGATGTTTGAAATAAAGTGGTTATACTCTTTATTTCCTCAAATGTTGATTCTAAATATGTATTTCTAAAGTTTCTTAAACTAAAAAATTTTACAGAACTATTTTTAAAAAATCTGAAAAAATAAACATGTATACATGTATTTCTAAAGTTTCTTAAACTAAAAAATTTTACAGAACTATTTTTAAAAAATCTGAAAAAATAAACATGTATACAAAACCCATAAAGCAAAAATTCCAATTGGCAAAGTTCATAAAAATGTCCATACTTTTATATACAAAATTCCTACACATATGCATAATCAATATTTCTGATAGACAAACTATAAATTTAATTAAGCATCCCTTTTACCCAAGATGGAACTATTAATTACCAAAACCGCAATTCTGTTTGGGGCAGAAGTAGCTGCTTTTTAAATTTGTTCTTAATGTCTTGAATTTTAAATCATTCATAAGAGCAGAAAAATTACTTGAACCAGTAAACTGTTTGTTGAAAGAATGCTGATTTGAACATAAATATGTGAATTTATTTATTCATTAAAACATAATAAATATTTTACTAAATGCAATTTTTATTGCTGACAACTTCTTAAAAATATCTGATTTTAGTTTTTTTAAAATTCTCCCATTCATGCTTTTGAAACTGCTATGTATTATGGAAGTAATTTTATAACAAAGTACAAATCTGGAATAAATACTTATGAAAATAACAACTGTGGCCACTTTTTCTAGGTGTCATTCATAATAATAATATTTCTTGACAAAGTATGCTACTGCAAGAAATCAGTCTTTTTATGTAATTTTAAGATTATTCTTATAAAGATGAAAAGATACAGGAAAAACTATTAATAAGATGTAATAGAAAAATCTATTTTGGATTTGTGTTAACTTATAAAGGAACTTACACTAAGAGAAATGCAGCATTTTAAAGCTGTGCATTTTCAAAAACAGTTTTAATTTGGTTTTATTTGATTACATTGCTATTTGCCTAAGAAGAAAGATGCCCTTCATGGAGAACTTTCTAAGGGAAAGTGGCTCGTATATATGTTACACATGGGAAAAACCATGAAAATACCCATGCAACCAGACTACTCGCCAGAATTTGAACCCCAGAACCGAAATATAAGTGTTCAGCGACATCAGGTGAGTGCGTTTTAATTGGGAATAATGTGTGTAAAAAACCATTTAAAACACCATTATGATGAAATTCAAATACAGTCAAACACTGCTGTAATGAATGAAATTCAAGGGACCAAAAGTTTGTTTTGTTATGTTTGATTTGATTTTTTTTTTAAAAAAGACTAGAACAGAATTTGATAAGAAAATAAAAATAAAATAATGAATCACAAACATATAATAAAAACTGATTAAATACTGTCACTTAGACCTGAAGTAAATAAATCTAATTACAATTATTACACACAGTAATTAATAACATTTATTGTGGCAAGGAGTGATATTTGCCTGTTGTTGGCAATAGCCTTGAGTACCATATAAGTTACAGACCGACTTTAGCTCAGTTCTGAGAAAGAGCACCTCTGGGGACACAGGTCCAAAGGTCTCCCACCCCACCCCACCCCTCCTCTACCATCAACCTTTCGAGAGGATTTTCGGCTCACCACATATTTAGTGCATTCCCATGCTGAAGAATGCAATTAAAAACTGAAGTTTCAAATATTTAAGAACTTTTACTTTCAAACAGCATCAGACTAAGCAAAAGATTTGGTTTCAGCTATAAAATAAAATACTGGTCTTAGTTTTGTAAAATATAAACAATAATCTTAATGGTTAATAAAATAAAGAAATTCATAGGTTTAGCATGCCTCTCTGTTGCATGCTATAGAACTGTTTGCCTTGCTTAAAAAAAAAAAAAGTTTCTTTCCTCACTGTGACATAAATATAAATGGAGAAAATGAGCATTTTCCGTAATTTGATGCAAATTCTCTAAAATTCTGCATTTACAAAAATTTCACAAGTAGTGTTTATTAACCGTTTGTAAAATGATCATGAATCTTATTTTAGTGCAAAAAATTGGCAGAATTTTAGGTGTTAATGTTTGCACCTCAATAATTCCATAAATAAAAATATAGTTTAGAGAAATGAAATAAATTACAGTGCGTATTGTTCATAGATGTGAAATGAATCCCCTAGAAGAAAGAATTTCATAACTTTCAGTTGCTTTTAAACATACCTTCGCATATAAATCCCCATTTTAAATTCTCATTTTTTTAAACTGATTCTGAAGAACATCAACAATTAAAAAGATACACAGTAGCATATGTACATATTACATAAGTTTAATTTTTACATTGTTCCTCTAGACATTTTGCAGCAAATTAGCATTTTTAATCTTTTTGGCTCAAAATAAAATGAAATTTGGAACAATTGGCATATAATCACAACACTTAATTAGATTATCTTAATATCTGTGCTAAGTTCATTGGAAATTTTTTATAAAATTATGAACTGATAATTACAAGAATATGAAACTAATGTAAAAGTGCTGAACATCAAACAACAATCATAATATGTATTGCAAATGGAGTAGTCCATGTTTATAAACACTACTTGTAAATCATATTACAATATTACACAATATTGCAATAAACAATTTATATCGGAACATGAACAGTAATAATATTCATACTCTGATAACAATGAAAGACCATTTTTCACTTTTAACAATCTAATTCTGTAATCTCAAATTTGCCATTTTTCAACACTTTGTTATACCTTATATATGAGAATTCTCATTATAAAATATTATGTATTTTAATTACAATAGGAATTTTACTTTTTCTAATTTCATTATCATCTACTCAAATTCTTCTTCTAATTTAAAGGAGCAAAACTGACGAGTTTTTTTTAATGTGTTTTTATTTGGATACATGCTGAATACTTAGCTTACATACTCTTTCACTGATGAATTCATTTGTACTACACACTAATAAATTTAATCTTTAAGACTGTCATTAGTAATTATTGAAAAATTATTTGTAATTTTTAATTTAATAATTTTATTTAATTTACATAATATCTAAATCAGAAAATTTAAAGGAACTCAGAAATGCTCTAAAATAATATTTTTAGTGCAATAAATTATTTTAAAAATAGCTCTATTCTGGCAGTAAATGAAATAATAGAAGTTTCAAATCCTGGATTCCACTGAATAAAGAATAATTTTATTGGCAGCGAGAGCTAATCTTATAGAAAGCAATATTTTATTAGTGAATAAAATCATTAAAAACTGGCATATAACTCAGATTTGGTTCTTAGTGACCGAAAAGCTTGGATATACAGCACAGGAGCTTCAAATGCTTTAATGTAAATATTCTGCCTAGCCTAATCTTTCATGACAGAATTATGCTTAAATTCAATGTCAGAAAAATACTGACATTATGTTTAATGATTTGTAGGATAATTCTGATGAGATTTTTAATACCATTCATTTTTTTTCTCATTTGCATAAGTGCTGATAATTAAAAACAAAAATAAATGAGCAAGAAAAACTAAAATATACATTTATAATTGTTTCAGATTTATAAAAGAAAAAAATGATGGAAAAAATATTAATTAATCAAGACGCAAGAGAATCACGCCGATGTGGAAAATAGAACAGGCAAATCGACAACCTTGTATTCGGTGTCAATTTTGTAAAATCCCAGTCGATTCGAGGGCAAAACGGATCCCCCTTCAACAGGAGCAAAAAATTCTGCAAATCGAGAAAGCAAATGTCGATCATATTTATAACCTACAGGCAACCAATGTAAAAGCCGATAGCGCCATCTGTCGGCAGAAATACTAACAAAAAATGAAGGGTTAAGTTAGTAGAATTTTAAAGGCATTAGGCAAGATTGGATTGAATTAAAGTCATTGACTAAACAGGGATAAATTTTTGTGAATGTGAAAAGCTTCAAGAAAATCCAATTCTCTAATAGAACCAGCTTTCTGAGTAATTTTAGCAGAACCAAAATCAAACTTGTGATTGAATTTCCAACTATGATTAGCTATTGAAGATTTGTTAATTTCACCTTTTTGGACATAAGATTCATATACCTTTATGCAAACTTTAATAACTTAAGCCACACTGACATGATATGCTATAAATTTCCCAAGAATTAAAGTCAGAAATAGAATTTTAAGAATTGAGCCTCGGATTTTATTTATAGGCGAGAAAACAATATGAAAATTAAACTTGTTTAAAATCCGTGCAATTTTGTAACTTATAGGATGAAATGGAAGCACAACAAGGTTATTAATGTTATTTATAGCATCAGAATGTGTTCTTAGATGGCACGATGAGAACTTTCGAACAGCTTTATCAATGACTACAGGAGAAAATCCTCGGTCAAGGGCAACAGATCTTAAATAATTGAGTTCATTAGCAAGAAGAGATTCTGAGGAACAAACTTTGAAAGCTTGAAATATGTAATAGTAAGAAGAAGCCATTTTTTGTTTAGCCTGGTGACAGTATTTTGAGGTCAAATTATTTAAGAAACTATCTTTTCATCTGTGGATTCGCTACGTAGACAAAACTTTCGCTCTTTTTGATGGTGAAGACTTACCCCAGATTTTAGCTGTTATAAATTCGATTGATCCAGCCATCCAGTTCACTTTTAAGACTGAATCTGATAATACACTTTCCTTCCTTGATATTCTTATAATCCGCAATGGATCTAATTTCAGCACAACTGTTTACCGTAAATCCTTTTCTGTTTATCTCCCCATGCTAAGTCATTTCACCCACAAGTTCTCATCGTGTCATCTAAGAACACATTCTGGTGTTAGAAATAACATTAATAACCTTGTTGTGTTTCCATTTCATCCTTCTATCAGTTACAAAATTGCACGGATTTTAAACAAGTTTAATTTTCATGTTGTTTTCTCGCCTATAAATAAAATCCGAGGCTCTATTCTTAAAGATTCTATTTCTGACTTTAATTCTTGGGGAATTTATAGCATAGCATATCGTGTCAATGTGGTTTAGTTATATCGGCCAAACAAAAAGAGCATTAAAGTTTCGCATAATGGAACATGAATCTTACATCAACAAATCTTCAATAGCTAATCATAGTTGGAAATTCAATCACAAGTTTGATTTTGGTTCTGTTAAAATTATTCAGAAAGATGGTTCTATTAGGGAATTGGATTTTCTTGAAGCTTTTCACATTCACAAAAATTTATCCTGTTTAGTTAATGACTTTAAAATTCTACTAACTTAACCCTTCATTTTTTGTTACTATTTTTGACGACAGATGGCGCTATCGGCTCCTTACATTGGTTGCCTGTAGGGTATAAATATGATAGACATTCGCTTTCTCGATTTGCAGACTTTTTTGCTTTTGATGAAGGGAGACCTGTTTTACCCTCGAAATCGATTGGGATTTTACAAAATTTATGCTGAATACAAGGTTGTTGATTTGCCTGTTCTATATTAATTAATGTTCAAGAACTTTAGAAAATGACAGAACTAGTTATAGAAATACATTACAGAATGCAGATTAAGCCAAGGCTACATGTTTGATACCAGAATATGAATGGGATAGAATATTTCCATGTATGTACAAAAACAAAGACTAACCTTTTGTTTTCTCCTAACATACACAAGCATGACTGGCTAAGTAAAATTAGGTAATGCCACATAAAACTCAACAGCAGAAATTTGATGGATGATTTGGAAGCTAACACACTTGTAAAGCACATATAAAAAACTGGTCCAGATTTTGAGGGTTTTAATTAGACTACTGATTAAATACTTGATGACTGCTTTCAGTTGAGGAATGCTAAAGGTACAAATATGGATGTTTAATAAGTGGTTCAGGATTTGCATAGATAAAACTGGAAGATAGTGTTAAACTAGAATGTGTGAATATCGATAATTAAAAGAGAATTCCTGGGTTCAAATTAGGTAAATACTAGAGGTACAAGTATAGTTGTCAAAATAGTTTAAGATTTGCAAAATTGGTAGATACATGCATTATGTACAAGTGAAATGCATAAGTACTTATAATTGAAACAGACATCATAGGTTGACACTATGCAAGTAATAAAAGTTCACAAGAAGAGACAAAAGGTAATCAATAAAGTGAAGCAATATATACAAAAAGGAGGTTGGAATATAGTAACAGAGAATCATGTTCTCCAAAGTAGTCCTGAATCAACAGATGCCTTTAAATGCAAGTAATCAACAGTGGGAGCAACCACTTTATATAAAGAGGCACACCACTGATCAAAGTGTGAGTTAATTCTGACCTCCACACACAAACAACAAATACATGGTAAACTGATAAATATGAAAGTAATATAATAAATGAAAAATGCAATCAGTTCTTGTCACAATTCCTTGCTCCTTCCTGCAATAGTTTCTTATAGCATAGTATCCCACCATTACATTCCATACATTCACAGACATCTGGTAATGGCTAAAAATTGCACAGAAATAAATAAAATTATTTTTTAAAATAATAATAAAAAAAAAAAATCTGAAAGATTTCAGATTTTAAATTACGTCCAAAGGCGCGTTTTTTTAACGTTTCGTGTGCTACCTTTTTTTATTAAATATCATGTACTACGTACTCAAACCATAAAATTCAGTTCAAAATCAATATCACAAAATCATTTTAAAATGAACATATCTTTAGAATTTCCGTAAGTCTCGTGCGCTGGAGATAAAAATGTTTTTCTTTTTCCGTACAGTGTTGCCATTGCTCGCTTTGAAATCATTTAGTTTGTTAATCAGAAATTCGTTGAAATGTTACAAAACATAAAATCGATAATAAAGCAAATTTCAAATTCAAAATTAGGGCTTCCAGATGCCCATATTCGCAGTAGGATTACGTCATTCAAAATTCGATGGCTCTAGGTTTTATCACAATGCGAGAAACATGCATACATTTATGCAGATTTTTCAATTTTTTAAAATTTAATGCAGAGCGATAACATTTAGTGGCAACAATTTGAAAAGTGAAACGGGCATTCAGAGTGATTCAATGCAAAATCGCAAAACGAAAGTAATAGTCCTTCGGGACTAAATCCCTTTGGACTAAAAAGTTATCATAGTCTGAATCCTCTATATGCCAAATTTGTTATTAATTGAATATTTCAATTATAATTAAATATTTTGAGTATAGTACATATATAAGCAAATAAGAAATAATTTATATCTTTCCCAAATACAACTGTCTGATGAAATGTTATAAGTTAAAAGCCTAATACATCTAAGCAATGCTTAGACCATTGGTACATAACATAATGTTTCTGTCTTAGATTAACCTTATAGTGAATGCAAATTAAAGAAAGCAAAATTTAGCTTCAGTAAAAATTTAAGCCATATTCTTAATAAAAAAAATAAAGTTTTTAATAAGTTTAAATATTTTTTTTATTCTAAGTTAAAATTATATAAAAGTTTACCTAAGTTCTGTTAAGATAAGTGAGACATATAGTCAATAAAAAAAGTCAGAAACATATGTCTTATACCATAACTTGTAATTGCAAGGAAGTGCAGAGGATTTGCTTAGCTTTAGCTTAAAATGGTGGAATGCAATGGCTCTCTCCTTTAGAGGCCCTGATCAGAGCTTTCTTTGCTTTGGTTTTATTTTAACCCTGATTTTCACTAATCCAGGGAAGGTTTTGAAAGAAAGTTACAAATTAACTGTAGTTTTTCTCTTGCATTTTGGGGGAAAAAAAAAAAGATTAAAATTTGGGACCTACCTTTAAGAGAACAGCAAGGAAAGTTGTGGGATTCAAAATTGCAGAACTGATTATACTGATGCGTATACTCAGATATTAAAAAGTGTGAAGTTCATCAAAATGCCACTATGAAAGCCACCATAGAACATTGCAACACTGCTTAGATTCATATATAAGTGATTTTATCTGATGATCAGTTCACAAACAAGTGACTGTTTTTTATATTCAGTTAAGGATTTTAGACTGCTGAAATGATTATTGGTATTAGTTTCAATGAATTTGTTTGAAGGATTATCTCAGAGCTTGGGCTGTCAACCTTATTCATAATTTGTATCTGTTGATTATCTAATTAAACACAGGGTGATCTGTTACTATCTAACTAAATGGACAACATTCTATTCCTTTAAACTTCTACTAAAATTGTTGGCTTAGTTTTGTCAACTTTCATGTCGCTGGGAAAAAATATAAGTAAATCAGATTAAAAAATTGCAACATATCAAATGAAACTGCTATGACTTAGATATCCATTGACAAGAAAAAATGAGAAAAACTTTGGTGAAAATACAAGAGACTACTAAAGAAGATTATTGTATGACATTTTATTGGATTTTTGAAGAAACTCTCTTGGTTTGACAGTTCTTGATGAAGCACCAAATTTTCTGTTAGTTCAGTATGATTTTTTTTTTCTCTTTCCAGAGTAAAGGAAGTTTTAAAAAAATTCAATGGATAATATGCAAGAAAACATGTTGGTTGCTTTGAATAATATTTCATGTCAAGAGTTCCAAAACCATTTCTAAACTTCCAGCAGTTGGAAAAAGTGTATTGATGCAAATGAAGGAAGTTTTCAAGGAGACTAAAATATGTAGTGTAAAGTATAATATAATTGCTTACAAATAAATCTATTTATTTGGGTCACCCTCATCATATAGTTTCCATAGTTTCAGCTGGATGGCAGAATTACAAAAGGTACATAATAAAAGAAAAATCTATAAACCTAATGATATTTTGTGATATATTGCAATGTGTTAAATAAATTAGACAAATTGCTTGTCGTAGATAAATGAATGAATACTTATTCCATAAACATTCCAAATTTAGATATTGACACAGGAAACTCATTACATATTCAGTTGTACTGAGTAAGAAGTTCTGCCAATAATTTGAGGTCAATTCACTTACTCAGAAAAAATTCATTAACTCAGAAACGTTTTGCCTTCAGAAATGGATTAAGTACCTACTAGTAAGTATAACTTCAGTCATTCTTATGCCATACATATTTCACTTAAATATAGTGCACAGCAATTAACAAAAATAAAATGCTTATTGCTGTTTTGCTCGTATTTCTTTCTAATTTTAAAGACAGATAAACTAAAAACGTTAATTATGTAACAATTAAAATATCATTGCCAGTCTAAGTTAAAAGATAACTGGCGATGAAAAACTATAAATAATTTAATTTGCATTCTGCATTCTTTTATATTACAATATAACAGAAAAAATATAATTAAATAATAAAATCAATTTAATAAAAGAAACAAATATATCAACAAACAATGAAATTACCATGAAAAAGACTTAAAATCTGTAGCTATTATAATTTTAAATAAAACATAACATAGAATGATAAATAAATTTTAACATTCTGAACAAAAACGGAAACTAATTAAAACAAATTTACAAATATCTTATTTTTTTAACTAAGCATGTCAACAATAAATATATCACTCAGTTAAAAAGAATACTTTAATACTTTATAAGTATAGCTTTTTTAAATTATTAAAAAAGCTATACCTTAACATTTAGTATATTTATTAAATATCATTTCAATTACAACAGTACTGAAAAAATAATGTCAACACCTATAACAAAAATAATATACACATACGTATGCATGATAAAGAAAATTTGCTTTTCATTAAAGAATTAAAAAAATATTAGGATAGCTAATATTCACTTTTTAATTTTTAATTTTTTTAAACAATATTTGCACAATAAGAGGAAGGCAGAGAAAAAAATTGTAGTAAAAGAACAACTAGAAAATAGTATTAGAAATTCATTACACAGACATGTTTAAAAATCATGCATATATTTGATGAAGATAGTAAATACATGTATTAATAAGAAAAGTTCATTTCAAAACTATACTATTATTGTACATCAAAAATGGTCCCATAAAAATCTGTTCTTCAATCTAAACTTAAAAAAAAAAAAAAATCATGTAAAAATACATACAGAGTTAATATAATCAGCATACAGAGTTATCCTACTGTTTTAAGCATGATGATACGGATATCATCAAACATCATGAAGGTGATCACAGAAGTGAATCTGAAAATGATGTTGAAGAAATACATATAATGGATCCCATATAAACTCAGCAAAATGGCAGTACATGGAGATTACAGTAAAACAAATATGTCAGCCCATAAGAAAAATTGAAGTTATTTGAAACACAGAACAGAGACATGGATCAGTCTGCTCAGTGATTACTTGCTAACAATGCCACACCATATTGGTATTTGGTTCTAAGGACCAGGATGGACTTCTGCAAGATTAAATGTTGATCCCCTCGTAGTATTTCCAAATTTGATTCCATGTGATTATGGATATTTTCACCAGTTAAAAATGGCAAGTGGTGACACTCATATTCCAATACCCATACAACCATATGTAGCCTTTTCTAAGGAAATTCAGGATGGGAACCAGAAGCAATAGTACTGGTTGTTTGAAAACTGTCAGGCAATTGACAATGCTGATGCAAATGGATCATACATAGAGTAAGCCCAAGCCTATCCTTTCAGTGCTTTTACTGTATACATGAAACTAAGCATTAAACATGTGAACAGGTTCAATCTGGATGATGTAATAAAATTTTCAGCTAACTTAGAAACTAACTTTTTACAATTGTGTAACATTTATTATGATATATTATACTGGTTGGCAAAGAATGACATACAAGGTAAAATTAATAGCTTAGAGAAAATCAAGTAAACGATCTAAGGATTGCTTTAATTCTAATCCCAAAATATGTCTGGCTCTAGGTAAAACTCCCAGATACTTTTGGCACTGTAATCATGTACTAGGATATTCTTAACATATGATTATACTACCCTTTGTGACCAAAAAAGTCCTTACCCAGCCTTTAGTTTCAGAACCGATGGTCGTATGTATAATTACCTCCAGTTACAAAAGCATCTTAACTGATGCCAACTTTTTATATGCCCCTTCTAGTCCTTATATTTAGGAAAAGTTTAAATTCATTATAAAAAATAAAACACAAAAACTTAGATTACCGTACAACAAAAATTAAATGAGATATTTAGTTTCAAAATTTGCAAAATTTTCAACTTGATAGGTCAGTTGATAAATTCAGGATTGATTTTTATTTCTTAAATGTCAATCAATGATATCATTTTGCAATTTAGCAATGTATAACATTCTATATAGTTATAACTTTGTTACATATTGTATGCCAAAAGAATTTTCACACAATTTAACAGATTCAAAATGCATTAAAAATTTTCACACAAGTAATTTATTCAGTTTTCAAATGCATAAATAGATATTATTAATATTTCCATGCATTTTATTACTTTAGAATTATAATCTGAAAATCAAAGAAAAAATTCATTAAATTACAATTTTTAATTTATGGAAATAATATCACTAGTTGAGTATGTGATTCAGAGTTTTTTAGAACCCAAATTTCTCTCATATTCTATGAATTAGATCTCTTTTTTTTAAAAAAAAATATACTCATCAATACTTTTCACAATAATCTGCATGGAAATGCAAATCACTTAATTATTTAAAAAAACCATAAGAAATCTTTTTTTAAAATTGATATTTTAGTTTTAGTCATGTACAAATACAAACACTTGTCTTCAATTTGTGCACAGCCCCTCATTTTGATTTCTAGCTTTTAAAGTACCTCAGTGGATATTTATTACACAGAAGTCACATATTTTACTTTTAATTTTTTTTATAAAGAATCTAAAATTTTCCTAAACATAGGTACAGAGACTGGATTGAATGTATAAAAAGTTATATTTTGTAACTTTAATTTTTTTTCTTATTTTAAAAATGCTAAAATGCATTGTTTAAAATGTTTTTGGAATTAGGAGTATATATCTATGACCAATGGGTACAAAAATAAAAGCCACGTAAGAACTTATACAAGCACAGTTATATGAACACCTGAAGTTATAAAGTACTAAGCTGCAAAGTACGACAAAATGGATTAAACAGTACTCACTTATGTATCGTTCGAATTTGATTTAGGTGGATCTTCCAATACCAGTGGTGCCAATGGAATGTTTTTCTTTTTCCGAGAAATAACTTCATCTATAATTTCTTTGATCACATTTATATTGTTCAGAACATTAAATTCCATCACTTCAACAAGACGATCAAATTTTTTAGATGGATATTTGAAGTTATAAATTGAATATGTTTTCTTATCATCACTAAAAATAGTGAAATCAGCAAATTCAAGTTCATCTTTGGTTTCCCTAGGAATGCCTAAAATCACAGAAATTTAATTCTTGTGATATAAGCGTTAAAATATATTTAACATAAAGTAAATTTTAGATTGAATCAAGTGATAGTTACACACATTTGATGTGAAGATTTTTAAAGATGACTAAAGGATTAAAGTTTGAAAGAAATTTAAAAATTGCAATAATAAAATAACAAGGAAATGAAAAACTTGCGTAAAAAATTAATATTTACAATTCATTATTGTTATCTTCACTTACCCCTCAGTAGTTTTTAGCACAACCAATGTTAAGTTTGCCGATTGCTTCCTATTTTATATTTTTATTTGAGAATTCACATAGTGAAAGATAAATGCATTTGCATGTGTAACATGCGATAAAAAGTTATCCAGAAAAGCACTGTGGTGGAATCAGAGACTCATGTGGCACTTACTAGGATGTCAATTAACAGTTTACATCAATCACAGCCAGCACTTATCTGGAAAGACTTTCTACCAGTTTTTGATAATGTCCTTGGGAATTACCTTCTGCTTATCCAGAAGGGATGCAATGAATCTGGTTACTGAATATGGGTGGTTTGGTTTAGCAGATAATCTGCATTCCAATTTTTCCCAGAGGTATTCATTGTGGAATTGTGAATGAGATTCAGTGAATACCGGTGTAGTTTTTCAAACACCCATCTCTTCAAACCACAGAAGCACAACATCTGCTGCATACACAGAACAGTTGTTATAGAAATAGTTCTCTCTAAAATTGTTGTAATACATTGGTTTATATACAACTGTTATAATATATTTATAAGGCATTTTCTTCCTCCTTTCTGCATGCCTTCGTGGTGCAATGGTAGCACACTCAAGAGATCCAGGTTTCATGTCCCGGCAAGGGCATTGCTCATTCTTCACCTTTCCTGCTTCAAAATAACATAATGAATCTACAGTGGCGCCTGAACAAAAAAAGGTGGTGAATGATGATTCTTGAACACCAGGATGACGATTGGATCCCCTAATCCCCCTTCAAAAGGATGAGTATATAAGGTATTTTCTTCCTCCTTTCCGCGTGCCTTCGCAGTGATCACTCGGTAGTACAATCGGTGCGTATTCGAGAGGTTCAGGTTCGAGTCTCGGTGAGGCCATTGCTCACTTTTCATGTCTCCTGGTTCAAAATAACCTAATGACTCTACACTGGCGCCTGAACTAAAAGGTGGTGGATGATGATTCTTCACCATCAGGGCTTGGTGACTGGGCTCCCTAATCCCCAGTTGCCCTTTGAAAGGGGGTATATAAGGTATTTTCTCCCTCCTTTCTGCATGCTCTCATGGTGTAACGGTAGCACACACAACGCATATTCCAGAGGTCTAGGTTCGAGTCCCGGTGAAGGCATTGCACATTTCTTCAGGTTACTGACATCAAGAAAAATCCTAATGACACTGCATATTCATAAAATATATAATGGCTTGAACTTTTTTCTTTTTGGCAGAATTCAACAACACATCATCTGCTATCAACTGTTGTTATTTCACACTTTCTTTTTTCATTTTTGTATCTTCCACAGATGGTTTTGTTTTATGCTGCTATAGTAACTTTTCCATCATTCCACAATAAGCAAGCTTAACCTTTTTTTATACAAGACAGAATTAATCTGCCCCTGATTAATCAGAACTTGTTACACCATTATTCTTTAACATTTAAAATTAATAATTTATTAACAATACTTAGCTCAAAAAACAGCACTACAAGAAATTATCTAAATGATCTCAGACTAAATATTCTCAATTGCACATTAAGACATATAAGTAATATAGGAAAATGCTATAAATGAAAAGTGATCATTTCAGTTTAAAGAGCAGCAAAAGTAGTAATAGAGACGTAACAATAATAGTAAAGAATAGTAGATTGTTTTGCATATATCGCAGTTGCTAATGAATTATATTCAATTACTCTATGAAGAAAACATACACAAGACATAGATAAAATTTATACAGCATATTTTAATGTTACATAAATCTTACAGAAATAGTCATTATTAAGACACTAAAACATACCAGGTGATTTGAATTTCCTGAAATCTAGGTTAATTAATGGAAAATGAATTATGATTGGACACATCTCGTTTACAGGATCTTTGAAAACATAACACTCCTTTGGTGGATGTTTGATATATTCAGCAGCAAGATCATGGATGGGAGGAAACAAACAATTATTTAAACGGGCCCACTTCTCTGACAGCAGCAATTCCTGCAGCAAATGTTTTTAAAAAAGTATGATACAAACATATGTGTCATTCAGTCTTATTTTACACATCATAAAATAAACACAAAGACAGC
This sequence comes from Stegodyphus mimosarum, assembly GCA_000611955.2. Taxonomy (NCBI): domain Eukaryota; kingdom Metazoa; phylum Arthropoda; class Arachnida; order Araneae; family Eresidae; genus Stegodyphus; species Stegodyphus mimosarum. The sequence goes on from KK120371.1 coordinate 90,198, forward strand.
ATAATTTAATTTCATTTAAAACTAAAAATAATTGAATAAATATAACAGAAAAATCTATTTAAGGAAATTCAATATGATTACAATTGTACCCCTGCATCTACAGGTTCACAAGATGTAAGCATGTGGATACTTTCACATAACTGCAGTTCACAATAAACAGGTCAGTATTATCATAAAGTGTTAAGTTTCAAAATGCAAGCCAAATTATGACAATATCTAATATACTTGAACTACCGCACTTTGACTATATCCAATATTATTATCCTATGCATCTGCATGCTTATATCAGACCAATGCAAGGAAATAAGGAATCAAATTGAATATTGCAGAACCTTGTGGGTATTCTCATGTTAAAGGAAACCTCTCAAATGCTAAGCTCCCACCTCAGCTTGATGGTCATACGCATGTTGGTTCAGAATCCCCACTATCGGTGGTCACAGAGTATTTGACTAGAAATGGGAGGGAGAACATTAAAGGTGCTGCATTCCAGAATGGATCTAAATAAAGCAAATGTTGTATTTTTATTTTCTTTAAAGAAGTAAAATTACATTACTTAAATATGTAAGGTAAATTTTTATGCCTATTATGCATTCAGATGTTATAAATCAAATTAGTTTACATGAATAAAACATTTCAGATGTTTGTAAAGAAAAGTATAGAAAAATATAAGCAGTTTAACTAATATCATTTGAATAACACTTGAATTAAGGTTTTCATTAAATATATGAAATTGATTTAGAATCAAGTTATTGAATGCATTTATATATTCATTAATTATATTTTGAAGAGTTGATTATTAGATATTTTTATAGCAGAGAGAAATAACATTTGGATATATTTAAAGATTTTCATTAAATATATGAAATTAATTCAGAATCAAGTTATTGCACACATTTATATATTCATTAATTATATTTTGAAGAGATGATTATTAGATATTTTTAGAGCAAAGAGAGTGAGAGAAACTGTATTATCAAATCTAATATTTTGCACTTATTGGAGGCTGAATGAAAACATGCTGCTGTCATAAATTAATTTTAGTTTAAAAGTCCTGAAGAATATTTTACATAGACTCAAGCTACATTACAAATTAAAAACGATAGAGTTATTGAAAGTACTGAAAAATTACTGCATCGAATGAGATTATTATTACCCAGACAGAAGAAGATATGCTTCGAAATTCATGCAGAATAAAATCCATAAAATGACACAAAATAAACTTGATGACTAGTCCTTAATACTGAAATTAATTTAAATTTATTTAATACTGAAATATTAAAGAAAGGAAATTAACTTGTGTTCAGATTTTGCTGCTTGGCTAGGAATCAATTAAATAAGTGTTTATGGACGTCATAAAAACAGTTTTTATACAATAGAGGTTCAAACACAAATTTTTCATTTTTGAACTAAAGCTTTCAAATACTTTAATATGTGTTGTAATATTATGAATAACAGAATTTTTTATGCCTGTCTAGTTCATAATTATACAATGCATAGATGCAGTACTGTAGAACTTATAAACAATGCAAATTTGATTACTCACTGGAATCCATCCATAGAGGAGGCATAATATAAGTTACATAGTATACTTTTTGTTAGTACCTGTTTTATTTTTCTCCATGCAAGCAAAGAAAACATAAATATGTATGAATCTATGATAAATTATCTGCAACTGGTATGAAATCAATTATACTTTTCATCACTGCCCACAACTAAAGAATTATGAATGATGTGCAATCAAATATCTTATCACTGCTGAAAATTAAAAAAAGTGGGGCTTAGGGTCACATTTGTCAACTATTTGCTAAATAAAGTAATTCACAAACTAAGGTTTACTAAACTCTCTTCAAACAATATAAATAACACAAAATTATACAGTATTAAATCAAAAACAATATAAAATTCATAAATGTCACAGACAAAGAATAGGAATGAAGTCAAATTTATACCACTAATAAAGTTGAAAATGAAATTTAGGTGCCCAATTCATAGAAATAATTTATTATAATGGTAAATTACTATAACATACACATTATTATTAGCATAATGAAATAATCTGAAATTATTTCAGGGGAAAAATACCAACAAAAGCAAATTAAATACAAATTCTAATATTTGAAAATTATACATTAATTACAGATAGAAAACAATTTCAATAACTCTATATACAAAATGAAAATTCTTCATTTACAAAACGTTAATTTGAAAAAAAATTACAAAGAAATTTACAAACCTTAAAAGGGGGACTGTTATCATGTTCCCGACTGCTAAAATCAAATGAAATATATATATCTACTGCTCTTTGTGATCTAAGAAGAAGAGGAAATGGTAAATTAAAAGTCAAGCCACCATCAACAAGGTATAGCGTTTTGGAATTAGTTGGTGCAGGCTCAGTTAAACCTTTAAATAAGGTATCTAAAAAAAAAAAAAAAAGAATAATGAAAATAACAGTAAAATCAAAATAATTCATTATTTCCTTTCATTAATGCTATTTCTATAGACCATTGATACCTAGGGAAAGTAACACAAAAAGGTCAGATCCTAGATTACTGTAAATTATTATCACAAATTGTAACTTTTAAAATGTTAATTTTTATAAGAGAAAGAAAAAATAAATGTAGTTTTAAAATACCATTCAAAAGGCATTGTGTAACGTTAAATGTTAAAGAACAATAACTACCTGCAAAATTTATTTTTAAACACAATATTCACTATTTTCGAGAAAGAGAAATGTGCTCTATGCTTGCTTTAAAAATGTTTGCAAATTTTAATAGCAGTAAAGAACAATGGATTTATAAGAATTAATTAAAAAAAAGAATTGAACATTTCATAAAAATGGAATTGCAAAAACTGACATTCCCCCCCTTCCCCAAAATAAAGAAGCTGGCCATACATGATAAAATTTGAATCCCTAATTTTGCCCTGCTATAATTCTAGATTGAATGGTACGTAATGAACTAAAGAGCCACAGAAATACACTGCTCGACATTGAAAATGCAACACCAAGAAGGAATGGTCAGAAAGTAATGAAATTTGGAAAAAAGACAGACAGCAAGCAGCAATAAGTGATCTTTATTTCAAAATGATAGTCAGAATACAGAGCGCGAACAATACTTTTGCGATTTTATACATAAGTAGTAGGCTCAGTAGGATGTAGGACCACCGCGGATAGCGATGCTCGAAGAAACACGTCTAGGCATATAGTCAATAAGAGTGCGGATGGTGTCCTGAGGGATGGCTCTCCATTACCTTTCAACCATTTGCCACAGTTCCTCTTCTGAACGAGGTAGGGGCAGAGTCTGCAAACGGCGTCTAATCACATGCCTCACATGTTCGATTGGTGACAGGTCAGGAGAGTACGGTGGCCAGGGAAGCATCTGTATACTTTGCAGAGCATGTTGGCAGATGCGAGCACTGTGTGGTCGGGCGTTATCCTGTTGAAAAATTGCATTAGGCAGCCCCTGAAGGTAGGGTATTGCCACCGGCCGCAGTACATTATCCAAGTTTCGTTGGGCCGTCATAGTGCCCTGAATACGAACCAGAGGTGACCTGGAATCGTTGCCAATAGCGCCCCAAACCATTATGCCACGTTGTCGCGCGGTGGGATCGTTCCACAGTTACTGCCGGATTAGATCTGTCTCCACGTCGACGCCACACAGGTATGCGGCGACTGTCACTGGATAAACAGAAGCGTGACTCATCTGAGAACACGACGTTTCGCCATTCTGTCATCCACATCGCTCCAATCCGGCACCTTTCTAAACGTTGGTGTCTATGCTGTGGGGTCGATGGCAGTCTTCTTAACGGACGCCGTGAGTGCATGCCACGTGCAACCAATCGACGGGAATGGTTCTCGTCGACACGGGAACATCCAGGGTATCTTGCCCATGCTGCAGAATTGCGGTACAAGTGACTTGCGAGACCGCCACAGCTTGTCGGCGGATGCGTCGATCCACGTGTGCTGACGTCACTCTGGCTGCACCTGCACCCCCTCCTTCTTCCCACATTCCCTTGTTCCAACCATGTTCGCCATAACCGATGCACTGTGCTCGCATCCATGTGGGTGTCAGCTGCGATTTGACGTAAAGACCAATCGCCCTTCTCAGTCCGATCACCATACCCCTCGTAAAATTGTCTATTGGAGCGTCTTCGTTGACAGCAGCCTAGCATTCTCTCCTATTACAAGTATCCTCCGGGACAAAAATCAACTTTCTTCGATAATTCGTCTGGCAGAAATAACGACACGAATATTGCCCATTCTGCATGTTCCTTCCCTTACATCTTACTTCACGTGTCGGAGAGCTGCGCATTTCACATCATTCTCATAATTCAGTGACGTGCGTCTACTCTAAAATTTGCATAAATTCCTGAACACTCCTTCTTGGTGTTGCATTTTCAATGTTGAGCAGTGTATTTTTCATGTTCAATATGTTACAAGAATGAATGTTTTGAAGAATTAAATGCTTGCCAATTCTCCTACAAAACTTATTTTTTAAAATATTTTATAAATTTTATTTTTAAAAATATTTTAAAGTATTATAAGTACAGCAATAAAATTATTAATATTTTATTCACAAACTAAAAAATTTCTAACTCACAAGATTATATAAAGTTATTTTGAAGAGGTCATTTTTCGTGGACTTCTTGAATTTGATTACCTAGGACCAGTTCAATGGCGGAATTCATCTGCAGCCTGTAGCTTCCTGTGATGTCGTCGCTTATAGCGCATGATGATGAAATTCCGGTATTTCAACTGTGAGTTACATTATATTTTCTTTGGTAGTTGTCTTAATTAAATCTTGCATGACGGGTAAAAAAAAATATATATAAAAGCATTATATAATAGATAAAAACTATGTGTCTTGGAAGAATGTAATGTTATTGTCAAAAATAAGAAATTTATGTTAATTGTAATTTCTATAGAAGTTGTTTTAAATGATTAATTTAATGTTCCAGTATTTCTAAATAACCGTTATTATGTTAAACTTAAAAAAAAAAAAGTTTTATCTTGATAAATGACTCTTGGAGAAATTTAATGTAGAAGATTAATTGCATTTTTATGTAAGGGTAGTCTGGCCAGGTCTCCCATAAATTTATCCTAGATAATTAATAAATGAGTTTGATTTTATGTTATTACTTGCATTTGTTTTTTTTTTGTGTGTATGTAGTTGGTCTGTTCAGTCACTCCATTTGTTTGAGCCGGGAGGCTTTTAAGAAACATGGAGATTTTTGCTTGGGGTTATTGAAAAATGTTTATGCATTTTAGGGTACTCACAACGCGCCCTGTTTTTTAGCAAATATGTACTAACCACTTTTTAATGATACTTGAATATGTTTTAAGATAGATTTTGTTATGACCTTTAGGTGCCAGGAAAGTTAAAACTAGTTTTTTTTTTTTTTAGTAGCGGAACTGATTGGTTGGTGTCTGAATATTTCTTCTCTGGTGCTTATGAGGTTTTTGCTATGAAATGAATATGAATTATTCGTGAGTTTATTTTAAAATGAGTGAATTATAGAAATGCTTGGTTGGGATTTAGTATTTAGTTTTACCGAATTCCAGAGAAGATTTATTCCAGCTTCCTTTTCAGGTTAAGTTTATTAAGAAGAATTTGCTTTGCCTTGCTATGTGTGAATTAATTGCTTTAAGAAAAGTTATATTTAATATTATTTTGAGTCTAGTCCAAACAACCAGTTCCTTCCTCCCTTTCCAACTAATTCATTTTTGTAAGTTTATTTTAAGTTTAGTAGGTTTAAATTTTAAAAAGTTAAAAGTAAAAACCCCCTTAAGGCTTATTAAGGTTATAGGATTTTTCTCTATTTAACACATATTTGGTATTTCTATAATGAACTTCATATAGGTTTTCTTAATGTACATTTTTAACAACAATAATGCATAGGAGAATGATAGGTGTCATTGAAACAGATGACATCTATCATTATCACTATACCAAGTGTGATTTTGTGTATCATCTATCACTATACCAAGTGTGATTTACATAATTACAAGCAAGAACCTAACTTGGTTTAGTAATCAATATTGATGTATTAACGCTTTAAAAAAATAATAAGATGCTATAAATAAAAATAAATGCAATAATAATAATATATTAATAATAATAATAAATACTGAAAATAGTAGTCTTACTATCACTAGGAGATGTAGGTGAAAATGGAGAAAATGGAAAGCACGGAATCAGAGAAAGTCCTCTTAATGGATTAAAAACACGCCCAGCTCTTCCTTTCCGTGTATCTAATACAGAACTTGTAAAAATGTTATTGATAAAGTCTTTCCAAAACCCAGGATTCAGCATACCACATTTCTCAGAGCTACTGCAAAAAATACAATTATTACTTTTCTTAAAGAAATTTTTTAAAGAATAAACATGTTTTGGTACTTAGATGCTATCACAATCGCTCAGATTCTTCCTCCCCCCTTCTCAAGAATATGGCAAACTCTGGCAGCCATGTTCAAAACAATCCTTCAGTCAAGCATTCGCCAATTTCGTATGCATTCTTTTTGTTGCATTATAGTTCAGGAAATTGCCAGAATGGAAAGAAACTGTGGCAAAATTTCTGCAGAAATAAAGAATTTTGCCCTATAGGGAATAATGAGGAGACACATTTGGTAAATAGATGGTCTTGAAGGAGTTTGCATGATGCCAAATCTTTGCAATTTTCAGATATTTTTTAAGCAAAAACAGATCGCTGTATACTTGGGAAGAAGATTTTTCCTAAAAAATAACAGAAAGATTTGGTGAAGAATGCGTTTCATTTTTTTAATATATCACATAATCCTTATTTAATTAAAATTTGTAGTTAAAACAGCTAAAGTACGATTTTTTTTTCTATATGCTGATAATATTTGCCAATTTACGATAAATATCGATAGTCTGGGAATCTTTTAAAAGAAAAAGTCATGAAAACTAACCAACTTGCACCCGACAAATAAATTTTACCTTTCAATCTGCAAACAATCGCCAAATAGACATATTTTAATATTAGACTAATTTTTTATTCATACATGTAATATTTTTAGCCTAAATTAAATTTATTTCACACACTTAAAAAAAATAGTATGGTTTAGAATATAACAAAAATCGACTAAAGACTCAATTTATTTTTTTTAGAATTATTAAAAACGTGTAAAAAAACAATTTATACAATTAAAAACGAGTTCATTTACTGTGGTTGGCAATTGTGATTATTTTCTGCAATTTCAAAATGTTATATTACAAAAAATTATCATGCTGAGAACTAACTAATACCAATACATGAAAGTAGCATATATTTGTATATATATGCTACTTTCCTGCCGAATTTTGTGTCAATTAAAGCAGTATTTGTTGGTTTTTTTGCATTTTACATCTTCATGCTTAACTTTTAGAAGTGAGTGTACATTTGAATTGCATTTTATTTATAAAACATTTTTAAACAATAAAGGAAATTGTTAATGTTGCAAGGCATCTAAGCTTAAGCTGTGCAATTATACAAATTCTTTAAATTTAACATATTTTATTCATGCTTCAATGAAAAAAAACCATGCATAAAATTCAAACACAAGCTAAAAGCAATAATTCATACACAATGTCTCTGCAGGAAAGTTGGTTTAAAGTAATTTCTATGACTGTTTTAATATAAGATTATGAAGTAAAAATTATGAATTTTACAGATACTTAAAAACACCTTGCATACATTACGACTTTTGAACAATAATAGATATATTATAGAATTGTGTTATTTGTTTTATTTTAACTATGTACACTCTAATTTACACAGACCTAAATTTAAAAAGGCATTATAAGCTGAAGGATAAAATGAAATAAAAACGTCTCTTAATGGCATGATCATTCTAATCTAGTTTGAATGAAAGCCTGCATACACTAAAGTATCAATTCTAACAAACTGGAACTTACTGCAAGAACAAGTCATGCCTGTTGCAATAATATCTATCTATAATGCTCTGGCTTATCTCAGATTTTCTGGAAGAACATTAAGTTATGCTTATTGTAATATTATCCATAATGTTCTGGCTCATCTCAGATTCCTGAACATCATGTTTTGATCTGCAGCAACATACAGAAAATATGGGTCTTAAATATATGGACCTTGGATACCACTAGGTGATTTAAAACTCCGATGTATGTTGAGATATCTGAATGTAATAGAGGTATGGGGCACTACCTAAACTAAAACAGTTTCAAAATGCATATGGATTACTGGAAAAGTGTACATGACCAGTTGGCATACTTTAACAGTGCACAAAATTTAAGTCTCTCCAAATATACAAAGGGATCTAATATATATACAAAAAAGCTTCCCTCATATTATTACTCTGCACAACTACTCTGAAACAGTAATGGGGAAATCGAGGCTGCATTCATACTTTCCATAAATAAAGTGGATACAAATCTCATTTAGTACTCTATTGGTATGTAGAGAATATATTTTAAGACAGACTGGCAATCCAATAAGTGGATACATCCAGAATTTAGAACCCAGATGCATCTTTTAAGCAATCATAGATGTTAGTGATCTGGTATATTGCCTGTTGAAGCAAACAAAAACAGTTTCAGAATACATTTAGACCACTGAAATGATTCAGATGATTAGTCAGTAAATTTAGTGAAACATACCATTTAAAGATCTCTTGAGATGCACCAAGGAATCTAATGCATAAGAAAAACTTCTCATAGTATTACCGAGCACAAGCTGATTAGTTTATCCCACATCCATTACTCTCATATCAGCCCAGTGGTACAAATTCCACAATATTGTATTGATATGGAAAGGATATATTATAGATTGGCAATCCAGTAATCTAGAATTCAACCATATGCATCTTGTCATACTTGTGAATCATGATTGCATGCTTTTTTGTACTAACGATTTTAGGATTTTTCCTAGCCAAGTAAGCTCTGCATGATATAAGAACAAGAAAACGACTATTTAAATTTCTTGACACCTATTATATGCACATATATTCTAAAAAGATGATAGTAAAGTTTATAAAATGAACAAAGATAGAAAATTGTGTGAGGATGAATATATAAGCATACTATACGTTTGCTTATCTTTTTCTTATTCCATTTCATTGTCTTAGTACTGCAATGTTATGTAGCTTTCAGTAGAAATCCTTGTTATCCAGGTGTTAATGAAAACATGAAAATATATAAGTAACAGGTATAGTTTATGACATATTCATGAGTACTATCAGAAGTTGAAAGTTTCACAATGCAAACTGCTATCATTCCTGATGCTAGTCTGACAAGGATAGATATGTTCAAACTATGACAAAACCCATCCTGTTTGCCATATCTATTATTTAACACTATTGTTTTACAACTAGCTCCAAATATATGCATTCTGCACCTCCTGAAACATTTTAATTACATGGAAATTGTGTTAAATCCTTGTAATCTTTAATGATTGTACAAGGAATGCATTATAAGCAATGTTATGAAAGCTCACAATAAAGGTGCATAAGTAGTGACTCATTATGATGCTCTCTATGTGATTACTATATGACCAAGACATATGTTCCCACATGAATCGCAGATCATTAATTTATCATGATTTATTGTTAAATATTGGTAAAAATTCAGTATCTACAATCACTGCCCCTTTAATATGTGTAACGAGCATCTAATTTTGATTCCTTTAAGTAAATAATTTGAAACAACAAATTTTGTAATCTGTATTATTGGTATTTCCTGACATTTAAAAGTCAGATAGTTATTCTAGAAATTCGATATATATCAAAATAACAGGTATTAAATACTGTAAAATGAGAAAGTACAACCTTCTTCCCTTAATTATTATTCAGTGTTTAATAAAGTCGAGGTTATTTGGATATGCAAAGCATGCAGGGGCTATCTGCCTAACAGGAAGGATCCTTCATGGAGGACTTCCTAAGAGAAACTGCTTTGTATTCAAGTTGCACATGGGGAAACCATGAAAAACAAACATGCAGCCAGCCCATTCACTCAGAATTGAACCCTGGTCAAACTCACAGCATTCAGTAGTCTTAACTACTCAACCATGAGTGGAGCCAATTTAAAGAAAGAAAAGAAAAGAAATACTATAGAAGATTATGCAGTAAAGTTCCCAGAAGATGTGGCATTCTACCATTTGGATTAATTAAGCTAGGAGATTATACAAAAATTAGAAAAAGTTATATAAGTAACAGTTTTTTTTGCATTAAAAGTAACAAGAGCATATTTACTAGAACTTAGTACAATTATTAACAGCCTTTTTCTCTAAATGTTAGGTGCAATTACAAAGCAATATAAAGTAAAAAATAGCTTAAAATAATTGTAGAATATCAGCAAATTTTTGACAAGGATGCATTTAGCGAGCAAGATTCAATCTAGTGCATTATAAGAATTACTTCCCACATATTATACCTTCTTTGATGAGAGTCAGTTTTCTTCTTTCTAACAAAAGGTGGTGTTTTATATGATCCAAAATAATGTAAAATACTTGACCAGATCTTCTGTCGGCTATTATGATTAAAATTATTACTATCAATGATATATTAGAATTAAACAGGCATGCTAAATAACATTATTTCAACTAATCAGATTTAAAGCTTCAACAAAATTAGTTTCCTCTAAACTTAAGGCATTACTTTCTTTGGGTATTAATAACCTATAAGAAATATTTTCTTCCCAAATGACTATGCATTTGCCAAGAGATGGCCAAACTCATTTCTTATTTTACCATTTCAACACTCAGAATGCTGCCAAAGATGTACCACATAAAATAGACCAATAGTACACCTACAGGAAGGAAGGCTATAAGAGACACCAAAATGCTGGGATTCAAATCCAACCACGTGGTATGACACTCAGCCTCCATCAATTGCAATAACTATAATAATATAGATGAGGATGGCTCAGTTACACACAAAAATTATTTCATCATAAAGTAAGTTCTACTCATCTCAGGAAAATATGCTTTGGGCAATCTTTTCCTTACAAAGAAATTTTTCATTCTTATTTTCTTTTCAATTACTATTAAACTGTTAATATCAGATGAAGCCATGAAAATGTTTTATTTCATGATTCCTACATTTTATTTCAGGTAATAAAATAAAAAACTAATATCTCTAACAGAATAATAACAACTGATTATAATTATTAATTTATTTGATTACTCATATGGGTCTTCTCATTTTATTACCTGAAAAAAATATAATTTTATAATATAATTGAATAAATTAAAAGTTATTTTATGAACTGCAGATAAAATATGAATTAAAATTTAGATTTAGGTTACTTACTACTGCAAAATAATCAAGATCTAATTGTCTTAAAAGAAAAGCCCTAACTGAGGAAGTCATAAAAGAAACCGGCTTTCATAATAATATTTATATTAGACATTAATGTTTCTATTAGACATTATATCTAATATGAATGACATTTTATAAATATTTATATTAGACCTATGAAAGCAACAAAAATTCATGCACGAGCCCTGTCAATCTTCAAGAACAAGGCCTGAAACAAAACTAATGACTAAGACAGAAACATGTATAGAGTTGAATCCCAATAGCAAGCCACCTAGTTAATAACCAGACCATTATGCTTACTAGATAGGTTACTTTTGTAATCCAAAGCAATTTCTATTTCATTTCCATACAATTTATTCTAGTATTAATTCACATTAATGAAGCTGATTTCAACTATCAATGTCACAAGATCACATTCAGAATTGCGGCTGAATAAAATTAATCCATTTTTTGGAAAGCATATTAGTTTAATTAATAATAAGAATAATCAATTTATCTCCTTTTCAAAAGGAATAAAATAGTTCAATTTTGTTTAGCCAAAAGAAAACAGCTTTCGTTTTTGACACTTCTCCCACCACCCCACCTCCATACTGCAACTGGTATGCATCCTCTTTAGAACTTGCCAATTAAAAAGCAGAACTCCAAGATATCATTTAGAACCCGTCAGTCTGGAAGATAACAAAATATTTCTTTAGAAGAGTAGGTACACATGTTTTCTAAATTCTTTTAAAACTGTTTCAGCCTTTCAGCTGATTTCTTGGTTAAAAAACGAAAGGGGGTTAGCACATTGATTCTTAGAAAAGAAAACACCCACTGTGACAAAGTCATGGTGCTTATTCACTAATCTAGGAATCATGACTGAAGTGGCTCAAATCAATAAAAAATTTTAGTATTATTGCCACAGGTAAATTTCAAGACTGTGCTTTTTCAGCAATGCCAAAATTGAAAATCTGCTCACACTGAGAATTATCTTTAAGTAAAAACTGTTTGAAATAACATGAGAATTGAGAATTTTTGCAAGCACTGGTGAGACTGAAAGATTTGAAAATACACATGAGTTAGCTTTTATGAACATTCGTGAAATACTGGTACAGGCAAACATTAATTTCAGACAAGAAAAAACAGTATTTTGAAAGATGCATTTTTCTTCAAATGTTTACAACTTAAGTGAAACAGAACTTTTTTTTTTTTTCATATTCTAGTTGAAATAGCACCATCTTACTACTCCAACTAGTGCCATGAGGTAAATAAAAGACCAAACAACTATGCTGCTGGATATATACATATATGACTGGTTATGTTTAGTTGAAACTGCTTACCATTCAAAATTTGGCATAGTATGTAACTAATGTTTCTCAAAAGATTCTTACATCATTAAGATGCATATATTGTCTATTGATAAAAAACATCAAAAGCTCATAACTCTTTGTATGAAACTGAACACAGATTTATCAGTAGTCACTCTAGAAACTATCAAACATTAATTTCAAAACCTGCTTCTTTATAATGGTAGATATCTGGTAAAATATTTTAATGAGAATTATTATTCATAACTTTATTTCATTAGATAATTCACTCTTTTGCACTGAAAATAGACTTAGTCTTATAACATACCTTTCTGTTTGAGGTAATTTTTTCTTGACTCACAGATATTTTGTTAACCTTTTGCACTCCAGAGGTGACTCTCAGTCACGTCTTGATTTGATGTGGAAACTCAAGAGGTCACTCTTGATCAACACTCCATTTGATGTAATAATTTGAGAGGCAATGATGTTCATTTAGGTTTCATTTGGGCAATACCGCTTCATTAGTGTATTTAACAATACATTCGTGTAAAAGAACTGCCAACCTTAAATTCCATTTTTTAGATTTATTTTTACATATGTATCTTTGATGTTAGTTTGAACATGACAACCATGGTAAAAGGAATATTATTTTCAAATTTATGAAACACATATGAAATACAATGAAGGAATCAGTTCAGGCGAAGAAAAGTTCAGTTTTTCATCGATGGAGGATGAAATTACATCTATACAAAGAATACTTGATGACAGAGAAGAGAAAAGCAGTGATGAAGACAGCAATGAAGTAAGAGGCGAAAGAAGGCGATAAATCAGGGTAATAGATAGTGAATGTGAAAGTGACAGTGATTCCACAGAAGAGACAGAAAATTCAGAATGAATAACCTGCACAGAACCTGAAGAAATACCGAAAATATAGTTTGCATCCCACAAAAGAGTGCAGGATGACAAAAGGGCCGTTCAGAATGGGATTTATCTGAGCTAATGCAGACAACTGTTAAAGCTGACTCATCTCCAAAACCACTTTTTTCTTTAGTGCAGGGAGTTGAAAAACCTGAACTGCACACATATCGCAACAAGTTAACACATGGAACTGACTCCGTTAGCTCAGATAAACCCGTCTGAATGATCTTTTAGATTTCTGTGAAATAATATTTAGCTAGCTGTAAGAAATTCACCAAATATGCAGAAAATTGTTTCAAGCTGCCGGTTCACCCAAGAGAAGAAAGGACCTCAAGTGCAAAGAGTTAATAATATTTGACTGCATTAGGAAAGCAAGTCTAATAAATTTCTTAATTGCATAATGCAGACTCTCATTGCAGTTAAAACATGTACAGAACACTGTACATCACTTTTACTTATACTGGACAACATAAACAAAGAAAGTATATATATTAAGAAACAAATTTATCTACAGCATATCATTTTCCCAGCTATTCTATCCATACAATATATACAACAACCCTCTTCCTTTTACCCATCCTTGGGAAATGTGTGTATGTCCAAAAATGTGCATGCCTGGAGTTCACCAGATCCTGACATGTCCAACTTTTCTAATTATGACAGAGTTGGGAGACCTTTCATAATAATACAAAATGCATTCTAAGTATTGTAAATGACCATAAATTTTTTCTATTTTAAAAATCACATATTTTAAAAATAATTCATTGACATAAAAATTGTATATATGTAATATACAAAAATGTAACTAGATATTTGTACAAAAATTTATTTTATTAATTTTTTTATAAATATATTAACCCCATACTTATATTCAATTTCATTCAAAAAGAAACAATAATTTCTCTTACCTATTTTCCTCATTTTTGTCACTATGTTCTTCTTCACTTTCAGAACAAGCATCTTCTGCTTCATCATGATATAAATTTTCTAAAATGTTTAATTAAGAAACATCTTAGAAATGAATAAATGAAGAACTAATTAAGAAACATCAAAGAAATTAATCTGCCACATAATTAAAGGTTTTACAATAAATTACTAGTAGTGAATAAGAAAGGAAATAAATGTAGAAGTCACTAAAAATATGAGGAAGTTAACACTAAAAATACAAAATTTAAGTCTATAAATTTAATTATGAAGAAACGCCAAAAGAAGAAAAATAAACTTTTTTTTCATTAAGTACCAAAAGCATCTCGAAGGGTATCTTCTTCATCTTGAAATTCTTCTTCAGCATCAAAAAAAATTTCCTCCTCATCATCTGATTCTTCAATATGACAGGAACTGAGATCTAATGATAACTTTGTGCTTCGCTGAATTAATCTTTTAAACAGAATGCTAAAAGCACTTCCCCATATGCCTGAAAATAACATTAAAATTATCAAGGATATCGCTAAAATTTAAAACAACCATATGTCATTTCAAACTAAATACAAATTTACAACAGATCTCCATAATTTAAGATGTTTAGAAAATCAAATCCATATTTTTTAGAGCATTTCTTTGAAAAAATAAGTTTTCAGAAATAAGGCAGTTTCCCATTATCTTGGAATTTGTCAACATTTCTGTTTTATAGATCTGGTGCTAAAAATGATAAATAATATATTAATGAAATTAGATTAATATGACAGAAGAGGGAAAAGCAGATTAAATGTATAAAAAATTCAAAATAGATTTGAAAAACTCATACCATTTTGTTTATAATTATAATCAAGAAATTTCTTTTATAAACTGCTTAATTGTACAGTACAATACTTTGATCACAACAAAATTTTCTCAATAGCGAACAACAAAACAGATTTGAAAAAGGAAATGGTAAAATGTTGTTTTAAACTGCATTTTATAAATTCTGAATTACTATTATAATTATACATGGATATAAAAGAAACAGACAGAGTGGGATAGAGAAAATATTGAACTGCAAAATTCTGGTTGCATGCACTGAAAGACTAGTGTCAGTTTCTTCAAATGGAAATACTCACTCTATTACAAAATGAGACAGCTTGCATGAATTGACATGCAAGACGTTTCTACAAAGGCATTAACATTTATTTACAGACATTGTTTAATTATTAAGAACAAAACCACTTCATTACAAGCTTGCTTCTTTTCTAAAGATTTTTAACTTAATGCTCTAATCACAATATTTCTCTCGCAATAAACTAAGGGATGGCCACACATTTCCAAGCAAAGTACAAACTGAGGTCACAGATGTCATGGCAACTGGCTTCAAGTCATGGTCCTTTAAAAGGCAAGTAAAGCATCTTTGCCTGATTATTTTCAAACTGCAATGGAACTATGACTTTATGGATAAAACAATATTATGCTGACATGATAAAGGTCTTAAACCAGAATGTTGCCACAGCATAAGAAATAAATTATTATCTAGAATGTACTGATAATGGCAGAGATCAATCAATCCACTAATTAAAACTAAGAATTCATATCCAAACCAGGAAAAACAATCCTACACTAAGAATGTTAAATTTCACTGAAGCAACACAATTTGGCATATGCCATTTGCAAAGTCCAAAAATCACCTAATTCACAAATGCTCACCTGAGTGGCAGGTCATTTATCATAACATATCATGCTATAAAATCTTTTGCCCCTTTCTTACAGTGTTTGTACCAATCCAAACAATATCAGGTGCTGGTATGTGCATGAAAACTTGACAGCTATTCCCTTCTAGTAAATAATCCAGTCACTGGTATTCGTACCTGAGCAGAAATGGAAGTCTCCTACTGTTACTGATATGGCTATAAAACCCTTCATAATTCGATGGTTATCAAGTAATTTTTTCGATCAACCAGAGCAATGATTGTGTTTAGTGCATCTGTGACATTTCCATTAAATAATGTCATCACTAATAGCAGACTAGGGCATATTCAATGGCTGAGAAATATTTCCAATAGAATGATTTCGTTTATTTTAATTATGGCAAAGCACTCAATGCCTATCTGCCTGAAGCAAGAAATGCCTTTATGATTAGAATATGATATATGAATTAGAATATGATAGAATATGATATGAATTTATGATGGAATACCCAAATTTAAAGGATTGCTCTCAGACTACAATCAAACATTGTGACTACTAAATTATCAAACTCATACATTGTTTCTCAGTTTCTACTTACATAATGGCTGAGTGTTTATAATAACAAATAGTTTATTACTAAAAACTACAAAAATGAGTAATGATGTGCTTTTATCATCAATTTTCCCAAATAATCAAAACGATATATTGTAGTCACTGTAGTATACTGAAAAATGCTTAATTTCACATGAACTTTATAAGATGCCAGATAACCACAGCAGGCAACTTTGATAACCATAGCACATTTAAATGTAAACTGTATATTACAAAAAAATGACCACTTTGGATCTAATGTTACCAATACATCAATAAAACAAATATTTGTATATTTTGAGATCTGAAAATTTTTACTCATTGATGTAATTATTTTGATGGTAGTGGTGGTGGTGGGGAACTTTGCTTTTTCACTGCTTTAGATACTTTAATACTGAATTCTATATTGAATTTAGTAACGAACTTGAATATATCAATAAAACAAATATTTGTATATTTTGAGATCTGAAAATTTTTACTCATTGATGTAATTATTTTGATGGTAGTGGTGGTGGTGGGGAACTTTGCTTTTTCACTGCTTTAGATACTTTAATCCTGAATTCTATATTGAATTTAGTAACGAACTTGAATATTAAAAATAATCCCAAAAAGAACTTACATTAAAAACATTTATATACAAATTTTAATTTCTTAAAAAATCTGCATGCAGATTATATTTGAAAATGACAGACTATTATTACAGCTATATAATCATGGTCTAAAATAAAAGAATTAAGCACATAATTAATTTAATCATATAATATATTATTCCAGAAGTCCTTGCTTTTGAATGCTAATTAGAATACAGATACTAAATTTAATAACTTAATTTTATCATTTTCTAGGACAGCCTCAAATGCTAAACAAATTAAAAAATCATTTCATAAAAACAGAATACCACAAAAACAAATGTTCTAAAATATTTTGCAAAACTACTGTATTTGTTACTTTTTTTTAATGCAAAGCAAATACTGATTTACATTATTTACATGAATAATATTTACCATAAAATATAGTTTTTACTAGAAAAATGCTTGAAATGTTACAGTTGGAAATAATGAAATACTAAACTAAATAAAATTAGTTTTAATTAAAATAAATAAGTATAAAATAAATAATCTATTGCTAATAGCAATTTAAAAATTTAATTCACA
>KK120371.1:108085-122723 GCA_000611955.2 Stegodyphus mimosarum
ATAAAAATCTCCACATTAAAAACCTGTAAATACTATTAAATAAAATATTAAAAATATTAATCATAACAATGCAAAATTAAAATAT
This sequence comes from Stegodyphus mimosarum, assembly GCA_000611955.2. Lineage (NCBI taxonomy): Eukaryota > Metazoa > Arthropoda > Arachnida > Araneae > Eresidae > Stegodyphus > Stegodyphus mimosarum. The sequence goes on from KK120371.1 coordinate 108,171, forward strand.
ATACAATGTTCATAATATGCCCTGAAGAATATTCTTCACTTTGCAAATAATCACAGTAAATTTAGGCCAGAAGTTTACTACAATTTATATAGAGTTTGGGACAAAAAATGTACTTAAATAAAGTGATTATCTTTTAATATTTTCTCTTGAAAAATTGTAGGTACCCTCTACAATACTACCTCTAAAAACTCTACTACCTCTAAAGAGTTAAATATAATTCTTTATTAAAAATAAATAAAATCTTATTATTTTGAAATAAAATTATTATAAGCAAACATAATACAATTCAAGCAGATAAAGAGGCATAAATTAATATTTTGCAAACCTTGCAAATAATGAAGAGGGAATTCAGGAAATTCTTTGATTATACGTCCTTTATATAGCTTGCTACCAAATTGTTCTGTCTTCATGAAAGCAGCATATTTTGCAATTCCGATTTCGTATGGAGAGAATTCCACCCAATCTGCCAAAAATAATACACATTTATATAAGCGCAAAGGAAAAATAATCTCCATAATTTAGAAAATCTAAATGAAAATGATAAAATGTATGTATCCTATTTTTTCTGATTTATTACTTGATATATTTTTCTGATTTATTTTATTTACACACTTCTTTCCCAGATCACGATTGCTAAAAAAACAACAGTCTTAGAACTAATAGCATATTAGAATCACAGATTTTTTTTAATACTTTTTATTTTCCAAAGTAATAATTTATATATGAAAATTAATGTTGCTTACAAATGAAATCTAGTTAATAAAAAGAAGTATCTGCCTGACATACTTTAGTGTTAGGCATTTATTTTTTTTTTTCTTAGAATCAAAGTCTTTATCTGTTGATGATACTGAAATTAAAAAGAAATATGGTAATGCAAATAAAGATTTAACTTTTAATTGCTATGATAAACAATTTATACATAATTCGTATATTCAGGGCCAGTCTTAAAAATGAAATGAAACTTCATGAGAATAATTATCAACTGCTTAATTAGTGACTTATAGAAACATTTAATAACTTTAAAGGTAATATAGACTCAATGTTTCTGCAGAAAATGAAAAGGTGTGTGTGCATGCACAAGTGCACACACACACATTTATTGATTCAAATGTGATCTTCAGTGCCCTAAGACCTGTTCCATACCATTTAAGTATGTCCTGTACATTAATTAATACAGCACATATTTAAAAGTTTAAAATTTTTTAAAACAAAATTTGAGGTAAAACATTTTCTAATTACACAGAAACAAAAATACAGAAACAGGTGAAAAATCGAAAATGCTAATAACTGAAAAATTAGAATGCCCAGCAGTATTACAAAACCAGTTCAAATATAAGTTTCCCCACTGTTGAATGATACCGATTATACGAAACACATTTGAGAACATCAATAGAACTGGACAAAAAGAATATTATTCAGGTTCCATTATATTGCAATAAGAAGACAAAAACTTAAAAGGCTCATCAGCAGAGGAGCGGGAAATTCACTGTACATTGGAAGTTCGACCTGGGTTTGATTCTAGGCAAACGGGCTGGCTGCACGGATGTTTTTGTGGTTTTTCACATATATAATGTGGATACAAGCCAGTTTTCCTTAGAAAGGGCTGTTGAACCTTTTTAAGGTCCTTTTCTTATTCTTATTTTTAACATTTAACATTTAATAAATAATCTTTGCTTACCTTTCTTGATGATTTTACAAGACGCTTGGAATTCTTTGCCATTTTGTTTTTCACACAAACTTTATTCTTTACAGCTATATACAACTAATAATGTTTACATTAGAACGTTCATTATTTTACTTTGTTGCCACTACACTTTTATCAAAAAATCCGCAATGCGGTAAAGAAAATATAAAGCGTATAAAAATGAAAAGCTGCGCCAGCTCGTGGCCAGCTACATAAACTGTAACATCCTCCCCCTCGATGAACTCTTGGTTCATCAAAGGATTGGATTCTGAAGTTATCTTAAACACTAAATGTTTTAATGTTCTACAAGTTTAAATGTTCATATACGCAGTGTTCGTAATTTAAGTTCACTGTGTTCAGTTCAAAGAGTTTAAGTCATTTCTAAGGGGTACAATAACTGCACAGGACGACGAAGATGAGTTCCATTAGCTAAACGGATAGTGCAAGCCCTTATTTTTCCATCTCGTCCTGGATGACACTCCTGTACAACTCCCATCTTCCATAATAATCTTGGTAATTTTTCTTCATGTACTAGAACTACAGATCCCTTCAAAAGATCTGTTACGGCATTACCTGTTTGAATTTGTTTTACGTTTCTAATTTCAAGTAAGTATTCCCTTTTCCATCTTTTCCAAAAACCTTCTAATAACCTTAGCCGGTATTTATATCGCCTTGTTAATTTTTCTTTAGTTGAATCAGGTTCAAGAATTTTGCCAGATGGTAAAGATGTCAATCTTCGCCCAACTAGAAAATGAGCTGGTGTCAGCGGTTCTGGTTCGCCGATTTCACTATAAACATAAGTTAGCGGGCGTGAATTTAATATTGCCTCAATTTCAATTAAAACTGTTTCCAGCTCTTCAAATTTAAGTGAAGCCTTCATGAGTATTTTCTTCAAACATGACTTGATAGATCTAACAAGCCTTTCCCAGAAACCGCCCCACCAGGCCGCCTTTTCCACATTGAATTTCCACTCAATACCTTTATTACCAAAATAATTTTGAACTTCTGTGTCCTTGATGGTATTCCATAATTTTTGTAAATCCTTGTCTGCTCTTTTGAATGTTTTTGCATTGTCTGAATATATTATTCGACATACTCCTCTTCTTGAAATAAATCTTCTAAAGGACAGAAGAAAATTGTTTGCTGTTTGGCTAGACACTAGTTCTAGATGCACTGCTCTTGTTACAGCGCATGTATACAGAGCAATATAAGCCTTCCCAGTTTCATCCTTTGCACTCATAGGACCAGCAAAATCAAGTCCCACAACTTCGAAGGGATTTGCCTCTCTTATTCTTTCGGTTGGTAAAGGAGCGATATCCTGACTTAGTGGCTTAGCTTTAAATCTGTAGCAAATCACACACTTGTTAATATTACTCTTAACACGCTGTCGACCCTTTAGTAGCCAAAATTTTTCTCTAACTTGAGTTAAAGTTTCAGCTACACCAGCATGTCCTTGCGTTTCGTGACAATCTTTAATAATATGGTCTGTCAAATGAGACTTCTCAGGTAATATTGCTGGATATGTTTGATTATAGCTTAACCCAGCATTTTGAAGTCTTCCACCTACTCTAAGTATTCCATTGCAGTCTACAAATGGATTTAATGTAAATATTTTCGAACTAGCTATGCTTTGGTTCATCATTAATTTCCTTATTTCTTCTCTAAAATTTTCTTCCTGAGTTTTCTTGATCCAGAAATTCTCTGCTTCAGTCATCTCTTCAGCCGTGACAGATCCAATTCTTCTTAGTTTTGGGTTTTTCACATTATTGATATATCTGAAAACATAAGATGTTATTCTGTATACTTTCTTTATGTCACTGAAGTTCTCGATAGGAATGATAGGTTCGCTGTTTTCAACAATACAGTTTGCTGTTAAGATTTCTTGTTTATTTCCCTTTCGTTTCTCAGAATTTGTTACTTTATCATGTTCATTAAATTTTCTCGAAGATATGGGCCAAAAGTTGTTATCTTTAACAAGCCAAGGTGGGCCATACCACCACATTTCATTTTTTGAAAGGGTTTCTACCTTCTGCCCTCTCGTCAATAAGTCCGAAGGATTTTCATGGCTGGGACAATAATTCCACCAATCTGGATCAGTTTTCTCTTGGATTTCTAGACACCTATTTCGTACAAATTGTTTCCATTTCGTAGGATCAGCCTTGACCCAATGTAGTACAATTTCTGAATCTGTCCACATATAAACCTTCATTTCTATGTTTTTTAACGAATGTCGAATGTATGTGATGAGTCGAGCTCCTATGACTGCTCCTAAAAGCTCTAGTCTAGGTAACGTAATCTTTTTTATGGGAGCAACTCTTGCTTTGGACATACCAAATGATGTTTTTGTTAGCTCATTTTCATTGTATCTCAAATATGCAACGGCACCATATCCGTTTTGGCTACTATCTGTAAAACAGTGCAACTGAATATTCGACAGATTATTTTTTGATTGACTGTTGAAATAATGCCTTGGAATTTCAACAATTTTTAATTTAGGAATTTCATTATACCAGGTTTTAAATCGTTTCTGCAATTCTTGATCAAGTGGTGCATCCCATTGGTATCCCCTTTGCCAACATTCTTGCATCATCATTTTAGCTGCAACAACAAAGGGAGATATGAACCCGATAGGATCGTATAGTTCGCCTGCAACTTGAAGAATCTTCCGTTTTGTTATTTCCTCAGCCGGATCTTTTAGTAATTCATCTTTGATTCGAAATTTCAGTATATCTGCTTCATAATTCCAAATATATCCTAGCAAAGTGCTATTCATTCTGTCTCCATTAAACTTCGTATTTTCAGCTGCATTCCAAATCGCATGTAATTGGGCGTTATTGCTCCTCCACTTTCTCATATTGAAACTAGCAAGCATCATAATCCTTTTCACATCTTTATAAATTTCTGCAGCTTCTTCTTCATTATCTGTACCATGAATCAAATCATCTACGTAAATATTTTCTTCAAGAAGCTGACAGATCTTCGAATATTGTGATTTCAACTTTCTTGCGTGATGCTTTATTGTTGCTGCTAGTAAAAAGGGGCTACAGGTTGCTCCGAATATTACACGCGTCATTCTTAAAATCGTCGGTTGCTCCTTTTCTTTTGCAGTCCAAAGAAATCTTACTGCATTTCTGTCCTCAGGCTTCAACAGAATTTGTAGAAAAGCAGCTTCAATATCTGCAGCAAATGCTATTTTGTGTTGACGAAATTTAATTAGCAAATCTAATAATTCAGGGTTTAAATTTGGTCCTGAATGTAAGCAATCATTTAAAGATAGACTATCACGAGTATGTGAGGAAGCATCAAATACGACCCTTAATTTCGTAGAATCGTGATCTTCTCTGATTACGCAATGGTGTGGCAAATAATAGATGTTTTCTGCAGAATTCTTTGGAGCCTTTTCAACTATTCCTTTATTTAGATAATCTTCAATTACCCTTGAATACTTGTCATAAATTTCAGGATTTTTCTTAAACCTTCTAAGTAAACTGCTCCATCTGTTTAAGGCGATGTTATAATTACTACCCATTTTATTGACGTTGTCCTTCCAAGGTAATGAAACTTCATACCGATTGGTTTTATATTCAATAGTTTCTTCAAATCTCCGAATAACTTCAGTGTCATTTTCATTTGTTTGACAGTCAAGTATTCCAATTGCATCTAAATCCCATAGCCTTTTTAAAGCTGCACTAGTTTCAAAATCAGGTGCATGTGAAATATTCTCAACAACATTCATTACCGTAATTCCGGAACGAAGTGTGGAAACATTACTTAATGCTTCAGTCCCACTTATAGTGTAACCAAATAACGTTTCAGAGGCAACAAGACCCTTTGATAATCTTTTAACCTTCCCAGTGACTATTTTCCAGTAAAAATCATTACCAATTAATACTGATATTTGAGAGTTATGGCCATCTATATTTGTAGCATCAGCAAGTCTTATCGAATTTTCCATACAATAATTAAGTATTTCCTTTCCTGGCATACCAATAACAGCTTGGTTAATTTCTGGAGTTTCAAGAGCTTCAATTATTATTTTCCCAGGTCCGCATATATCTTTAAGTATAACCTTAACCTTTTTTAGCCTTTTAACTATAGCCTCAGTAGAGCCGAATGTGTAAATCTGAAGTTCTTCTTCCCCCACAACACTTAATTTCAATTGTTTTGATACTTTTGTCAGAATGAAAGATTTATGAGAGGCAGAATCAAAAATGAGTCTTACATTTTTTCTTCTATTCTGACCTAAAGCTACTGCATTTGCAGTTTGTAAATAAACCCTTTTTTTGTTATCTCTTTCGGAAATTGACGCTACCACTGTGTCTGTTTTAAACTCACCTTTATTTTCCCGTTTATTTTCAAATTTATTATCATGTAAAATAGTATTATGCCTTAACGAACATAAATCACAGCGTATATCTGTGTTGCAACGGGCTGAGGTATGAGCCTTACGAAAACATAAATAGCATCTCCCAGCCAGTTTTAATTTCTTTCTTTTCTCCTCAATTGGAATTGCGCAATTTGAAGTAGAATGCTTCAACGATTCATTTTCTATCTTCCCACAAAATATACAGTCGGCTGTTGATGTATTCGTATTCAACGACGCAACTGCTGGGACAAAATGTTTGTTTTTGAAGGCAGTATGATATTTTTCACCTTTAAAAAGATCTCGCGATTGGTGTTTATTTTGTTCGGTTCTTATGTTAAACTCGGAATGATTTGGCGATGTTTGGAAAAATGTTCGCTCTCTGCTTTCAACTTCTTTCTTCAGAAATTTCAAAATGTTAGTCACTGTGGTTTCTGTGTCAGGAGTTAACGATCGATTGAACTCTAAAACCAATTCGCTAGGAAGTATTCTCATTAACAGCGGGCATAACAAATAGCTGTAAGAATTCGAAGTAACGTTAAGGGAATCCAGGCTTCTAATTTCAATTTCTAAACTATCATAAAGATTACGTAACATTTTAATATCATCCATTCTTTTTACTGGCTTTAAATTCAGCAGACGATTCATATGTGCGTTTATTAGAATTTCCTTTCTACCAAACCTTTCTTTCAGAATATTTATTGCCTTAGCGTAATTTTCGGCAACTAACGGTAATCCCTTTATTGACATTAAAGCTGTGTCCGTTAATAAAGATTTGAGGTAATTAAATTTGTCTACATCCTTTAAAGCAGAGTTATTATGTATAGCAGATTCGTATTGAGCCCAAAAACTTTGAAATTCACATATTTCGCCTTTAAATTTATTTATGGTTAGTTTCGGAAGTTTAGCGCCATTTGTATTTGTGTTCTCTACCGTATCTATAGTAGAAGAATTAGATGGCATCTCATTTAATTTAACATATTTTCTATTTCTAAATATTCTATTAATCTTCGATTTACACAAGGTGATTTTATTTTTATATTCCAAGCTATCCTGTATTTCGGTGTCATACTCTTTTTCGTCTGTTATGACAGATTCAATTTCATTGTTCAATATTAATATAGCGTTTTCATTTTCATTTAAGATGGATAAGTCGTCTTCTAATAAATCAAATTTAATATTTTCCGATTCAATTTCCTTTTCCATTTTAGCTATCAGTCTTGTTACTGATGCTCTTAGCATTCCTCGCTTCTTTTTTAATGCTTTTAACTTATCCATCTTAATATTCGATATTCAATCACTAATGAAACAATAATAAATACTTAAATCATAATATATCTAAAGATCACTGTTATCCCGGGTTTCGGCACCATGTTGAACCTTTTTAAGGTCCTTTTCTTATTCTTATTTTTAACATTTAACATTTAATAAATAATCTTTGCTTACCTTTCTTGATGATTTTACAAGACGCTTGGAATTCTTTGCCATTTTGTTTTTCACACAAACTTTATTCTTTACAGCTATATACAACTAATAATGTTTACATTAGAACGTTCATTATTTTACTTTGTTGCCACTACACTTTTATCAAAAAATACGCAATGCGGTAAAGAAAATATAAAGCGTATAAAAATGAAAAGCTGCGCCAGCTCGTGGCCAGCTACATAAACTGTAACAAGGGCTCCATAAAGGCATTCATTCCCTTAGGCATATAGCCCTCAAGTGCTTTACCATAATCAAATAAACTAAGCCAAAACCGAAAATTTAAAACTGAAATTATGTATTCAAGAATCTATCGCAAGAAGAAGAAATAAAATGACAACAGAAATTTAATCAAACTATTATCATTTGCATGGATGCTGCATATGGTTAATGAGCTTTTTCTATACCAGCTATGGAAGCAAAAGTGATTGGAATCATTTCAATTTGGAAGCAAAGTTATAAATAAAATTTTACTGCCATTTACTTCGTCACAGTAAATAACAGATTATTCTTACATTCAGGCATTAAATAACCAAAGGTAAATTCAATAATATTTTACTTTATCTGCATTAGTCAACTTATATTTTTTATGCATAAATGGTCACTGATAATAATAAATGTTAATTTTAAAGACAGATACTTATTTCAAGAGAGGAGTTACTTATGGATTTATGCTAAGTAATTCAATGTATCCAATAATTATCATATTTGGAAAAAGAGGAAGAATTGTTAAATAATTACATGATAATAAATGTCCTTATGAGTTTTTAGAGCTTTCATTATTCATATCTCTTAAAAGTGTGACAGTGATAATAAACTTTCTCTTTAACAATTTTTTTTTCTTTGGTTAAGTGCAATTCATGAGTCAGTTTTCAACCGAGTAAAAATTTAATCTCGAAATTTCGTTATGGTAGGATTTGACTGTATACTGAAAATCAGCCAGATAGAAATTCACAGTTTACATAAAGATACACAGCTGTTACATATTTTCATCTCAGTAATAATATTACTACATAAATTTTTTAAAACATTTTTCTATGGTAAAAATTACTTTCCAACTGACCTTGAAACACTTTTGCAGAAACATTACTTTTTACATGCAAGCACGTATAAAGAGGCAGAGGTACTTGGCCGCCGTCAACTTTTTCTTGCTGCTGTGATAATCTAGCATCACACCGCTATTGAAATTAATAAACAATTTTAATAAAATGAACAACTTTTATAGCCATTCAAATATGAATAATAACTATGAGAATAAGAATACACTGATACTTTCCAGGTTATCCAGAACTGGAAGCTACAATAGGTGGCAAGGAATATTGGTAGTGATTTAAGTATTGAATACTACATTAGGATACTAATCTAACTGAATTCTTTTACGGATCTACTTAATATTATTTATCTCTATTTTTCTTAGTTACTGTGTAGCTATTGCTTACAATATATATTCAAAGTAGGAAAAGAGGGAAAAAGTTTCACTAAGCAAGAAAACTCTCAGTTCATCTATTCCAGGCCTGTAACTCTATATTTATGTATTGTGGTACTGAGATCTAGGTTTTGATGACTTATTATTCTTTTCATGCTACACATAAAGGTTAAAGACATAGTTAAATAATTAAACAGGCACTTATTGGCAAATTATGCCACCTGATTGTAGCTCTTAGTTCTAAATGAGGCCAAACATCAAATTTATATTAATCTTTTGTTAAAAATACATAAATTATAGTATATGAAAATTATTTTTTTTTGGTTTGCTTTTTTATCAGGTAGAAACTATGGGTAAACGATTTAAAAACATTTATAAACATGAAAATCACAATATAAGACACAGCCAAATGTGTCCCATAAATGATAACCTAGTTCTTTATTTTCTAAGTGAAGGTAAAAAATAACAAAACAAATTTTTTGATAAGTAATGGATTTTCACACTCAAACTAAATACAGCATAGAAACTGAAATAATATTTTGAATTAATTTGAAACTGTGTAAAGTTTTAGGGTCTTTGAAATATATGTTGAGCCATAAAGAAAAATAATTTTTTTAAAGAAGGAACTGAATATTCAAAATTTTCTAATAAACTTTTTTTTGAAAATTTCTCTGAGTATATTTTGCAAACTGTAGCCTTATATACACTTAAGCTGCAGTTGTATTAGTATGTTTAAATAGGACTATTTACCATTATTAAAAATAACAAAATGTTTAATATGCACAAAAAGTTTAAGACTTAAAAGTATAACACTTTTAACAATTACTGAAAATTGAGAAATCTATAGACGAGTCATAAATTATTCACAGAAATTGTGTCTAAATGAATGTTAAATCTCCCACTGTTCAAGGGTTTATCTTCAAAACCCTAAACTTTTGAAAGCTCACAAGAATGACAGATCTTTTTGATTTCCAAATTGTCTGTGCAAATTTCAGCAAGGGTTATTTCCCTTGCATGCTCAATTAATGCTTTGGGCACATTTAAAAGACATGAAAATGTATTTGCAAAGCAGTAGAGGAAAATATTATTGAATCTCTCTCTTTATATATGGGTTGGACAGCTGTAAGGTTAAATTTATGAGCAACTTTTAGGAAAAATAAGCAACTGTTTTACTATAATTCACACATGAAAAAGCTCTAGGAATAAAATGTATTTTGTAACCACTTTAACTATATAGCAGTTACATCTAAAGGCACTTTAAAAAAATAAGAAAATGAGAGGTAAATTTTCCTCTTCATATTTCAAAATACTTTACAATTTTGTAAATTAAATTACTGTGTAATTTCAACAAAAATATAGAAAATAACTACTTGTTTTAGAAATGCACTATTAAAATGCATAAAACTCTGCATTTTAAAAATTTGATTCCAAACTGGATCTTATATGTTTTAAAATACTGATAAGCAAGAAATTAAGAAATAAAGCAATAAAATTAAGCATATTAAGCAATCAAATCCAAGATGTGGAAAGTAAAATTTGCAGCAGAGTGGTTAATGAAAGTCATTAAAAAAGCAGCTGACTGATTCAGCTCAAAAGTAATTATCATGGACACCAATAAATTACTTAACCCAACAAATGAAATTCAGAAAGCAAATATTTAGATTTAAAAGCCTTAAACAATCTCTAAGAAACAGAAGACTTCCAGAACCCAGCAGCACAACATATACGGTACAACTCAAAAGTCTACATAAATTTTGTTAACCCTTCGGTGGTTGCAAGATTAAGTAATTCTTTCTTTTCAAGCATGCTCTTTACCTGCCATTTGTAAATTTGTAACGCAGGTGTGTTTGTTTGCACCCACTGCAGTGACCATCAGATGGTTAATTTAATCAATCATCTACTGTGATCTTTGAAGAATTCTCCACCTTTTCCAATTTTTGCAATCAAATAAGTCTAAAAGAGTTCACATGATGAAAGGAAATAAAAGGTTAGTCTATATTTTATGGTACCCCTTGGATTATCGCCAAGTTGTTGTTTCATTTATAGTAACTTGAGTTGTTGAATGTCATGGAAACCCTGTTATGACGTGATTGGTTGTAATGCATGATTGGGGTGATTTTGACGGGAAAATATTTGTAAGAGCTTTTATATATGTTTGATGTTGGTTAGGAAGTACATTGCTTATTTTGCACACCATAAAATGCCTGCTGGTGGTACGATTAACGTGAATTTTCTGCATACTTTGGAAGGATTGGGAAAAAAATATTGGTCGACTGATGTGTAAATGAAGATTTAAATGGCTTCATTCACCTCTCGGTAAATTATGCAGTGAGATTTAAGGATTTGGAAATCAATGCTATGGAAGGTATATGGGGTGTAATACAAGGGATTTTCGAAAGAAATCCTACTGACAGTCCGGAGGATATTTTTCATTTTTACTTTTGTGAAAATTTTTGGATGCTGTTAAGGAATTCTGTATGTCACACATATCAAAGAAATAGAAATTTTAAAATAAAGTTAGTCGGTATTTCTGACTTTGCATAGATAATGGTAATCATAATTACCATTGTAGTACTGCATAGATTAGATAACATGTATTTTGTTTGATTTAAAATGATTTTCTTGTTTGATTTAAAATGCAGTTTACTGAGAAAATATAATTTTTTAAAATTATGTTTTATTGCATTATGTTTTGGATGGCATTTTACTGGGGAGGCTGTTGGACATAAACAGGAATGGCGCCAAAAAATCGCCCTGAAATATACATATTTTTACCAATTTTTTTTATTTGAGCATATACTCTAAACATTGGGAAAAGGAGAATTTAAATATTTATGCTGCATAGCAAAGTTAATTTTTTTTTATTCTCAAAGTAAAAGAAATTTGTTTTAACATACTCCTTTCAGTAAAGTATCACCAAGCAAGTGTCCAAAGAAGTCAGTGAAACTGACAGGTTGACCATTTCTGTGCTTTTCTTTAATACTCGAGATGTAGCGGTACATACAACGTGGTCCCAAAAGCCAAAATGGGCTATGACGAATATTTGCTTTCAGTTCATCTAGTAATTCCCCAGGCCTTTTTGATGGAAATTCAGGATGTGAATAGAGAGTAGATAAATACCTAAAAAGAAAGAACTAGTTAATATTGAGAGGTTTTTTTTTTTTTTTTTTTTTTTTATTTTTTTTTTTAAACTAACTGAGCTGATAAAACCACAACACACACAAGAACTCATTACTGGTGAAACAAATCTTTGTCAGAGTTCTGAATACTTCTTTACAACAAAATTATAGTTCTACTTTCAGAACATACACACACAGCATTTAAAGCTCTCAAAGGTTAATATAAATGACAGATAGCTATTTGGCTTCAGTTTCTTTATTTCTTAATGCTTTGTTATATTAATTATACATATTATTTATTATATTAACTTATATTAATTTAATGTACAATGCAAAATAATCGCAAATGCTGACTCACAATTTGAATACCATTCAAGGTAGAATATGAATACACAGTAAAATGGCCAGTGTAAGTTCCACTGTTGCAAACTCTAATTGAAACAAAATATCTAAAATATGAAATATAATTGCCTGGACCTCATAGGCTATATGGTATTATAAATTCAGGTGCCCAGATGGTATAGTGGTTAATGCACTGACTGCCATACTAATGGCCTGGATTCGAATCCTGGAGATGGCATAGATGTTTGTAAATATATAGTGTCTGTGCAGCAAGAGGGCACTCAAAATACATGGCAAGATGAAAGCCCTCTCAGTTGATGGTAGGGGAAGAGGGGTTGGAAACCTCTGGATTGCCTTACAGGAGGTTCTCCTCAAAACTGAGGCAGGGGCTTTACAGTTAGCTAGGTTCAGCAATACCTCAATCGCCTGTGCAGTTTCTATCTGTACTTGTTATTAAAAATTTTGTGAAAAAATAAACCATCTAAATTTTTAAGACTAATTAGGCATTTAACAGTTTTCAATATATTTATTGAGTTATTCTTCAAAGATGAATAAACATATATTCTGATTTTTATTTAGAACAGGTTTACACAAATATATTTCATTTACATTTATCACAAATGTTACTATAAATTTATAATAAATTTTACTACTAAACAAAAATATCAATTTCAGATATATTATATTAAAAAGGAGAATTTACTGAAAAAAATAACAACTTATGAAAAATGTCATGCAAGAAACTTTTTACCAAGACTGAGTGATAAAAATAAAACTCATTTAAAAATTATGCTGTAATAATTAATTAATTGATTACGAATTTATTAAGTTAGGTAAATCTGCGAAAGGATTACTAAATTATAATGCTTATTAAATGTCAAAAAGTGAAAGTAGTTATTGATAATAACTTCATTTCTGATAATGTAATAATAAATAGTTTTAGATTATTAAATTGGGTCAATAACTGTAGATATGGATTTCATCACAAAATTTATTGACTGTTTACAATATAATATACAATTTATAAAATTACCATGCAGATCCTGATAAACCAGCCACATAAGTAACACAATCTAATATTTGAGTGTTTACAAGTGCTTTCATAGCACCACCAAGAGATGTCATAGCACGAAAACCTCCACCAGATCCAATAACAGCAATTACAGGTATCTTAAAAAGAAATATATATATATATATATATATATATATTCATAATGAAAGTAATTAAAAGTAAATTAATAAGCCCAATACTTGCGCTAAAGCTGAAAAGTAATAAAGCAATAATTCACTATAAATTGTAAAAAGAAAACTCTGCATATTACATCTCCAAGCAACAGAAATTCAATTTAAAAACATTATTGAAAAGGAATTTTTCAGAATTTAAAAAAATTTATAGAATTTTCAGTCCTCCTTGCTTTAAACACAGTTAAGGAAAAACTAAATCGCAAAAATGCCAAAATCAAAAGTAAACTTTTAAGTATTGAAAAACCAGTTATTGTTATTGATAGCAGATTAATCGACTTATCAAGGGGATAAACTAATCTACCATCAATTAACAGTAACTAAAATAAGAGAGAGTGTTTCATCTTACTTCCAAGTAAGCATCAAATTATTTGCTAGATTCAAATCACTAATTGATACTCAATCAAAATAAAGATATTAGTCACTAAGAATCCTGTTAAAAAGCAAATAATCCATAAGATTAAAATTTTTTCACTAAGAACACAATTAATCTGAATGAGACACTTACTTTAGAAGACATATCCCCTACACTCCCTTTTCATTTCAAATACAAAAGTAAAAACAAAAGTAGATTCACAAACAAATTTAAAAAAATCATAAGACGATTAAAAGAAATAATCCATAAAATTAAAGTTAAAAACTGTAGTAAAAAAGAAATTAAAGATCAAACTAGTAAGCAAAAATTAACCAACTCCCTTAAAATTTTAAAAACCAAATGACTGGAATGCAAGTACGTATTAAGAGATGGAAGCAAAAGGGTTGTCGTAATAAGTAGTTTTCTATTGAAGAAAGTTTAGCCTAAATTGGCGACAAAACTACATATCTTTATTTTGATTGAGTATCAATTAGTGATTTGAATCTAGCAAATAATTTGATGCTTACTTGGAAGTAAGAT
>KK120371.1:123105-153565 GCA_000611955.2 Stegodyphus mimosarum
TCAATTTAATTTTAAAATATCATATATATATATATATATCTGCAGATTCCTTTTTTTTCTATGCATAATGTAAAATATAAATATAGTTAAAACCAAACTAATGTTAAAACAATGGAAACTCATAGAAATAGTATATTTATCAAAAACATGTGAGATTTTTATCCAAGATATAAAAATAAACTGAAAAATAATTCAGCAATTGCTTTTAAAAATCACTTCTATCATTTTAACTCTTGTTAACAATTTAAAAAGAAGTATGCTTGAAAATAAACTAATGAAATTTAATAATGAAAATGGTATTTTTTAGTTAAAGAAGCACCAGTTAGCACACATACACTGCTGGCCACCCAAATTGCAATGCCAAAAAAGACAAGAGATATCACAACAAAATATATTTAGTAGATAACATCAAGTATCAAATTATTAAATTTATAGACTTCTATGAAGTGTGGTTCCTTCCAGAATCAGTAGCCAGAGTAGCCGCCATTGCTGGAGATCATCCCTGCCACACGCCTCGGCATTGATTCAAAGAGACTTTGGATGTGTTCTTGGGGTACAGCAGACCAAGCAGCTTCCACATGTTGCCAAAGTTGATCTGGTGTGGCAGCTTGGGATGTAATCTGGGCCAATTGTTCAGCAACCATGGACCGCATGTTTTCTATCGGCGAAAAATCCAGAGAGCGAGCCAGCCAGGGAAGCAATTCAATCTGGTGATTGATGAAGAAATCTTGGACAATGCGTGCCATGTGTGGTCACGCATTATCCTGTTGAAATATGGTTGTGGGCAAGCACTGAAGGTAAGGAAGGACAACTAGCTCCAACACCTCGGAGATGTAGCGCTAGCTGTTTAAAGTACCGGCAATGAGTACTAGAGGAGTGCGAGAGTGATATCCAATACCACCCCATATCATAATACTCGGTGCAGGACTAGTGTGGCAGTGCATAACGCAACTGTTCAGCATCGTCTCCCCATGGTGTCTCCAGCCTCGAATCCGACCATCGTGGTGTTGTAGACAGAAGCGCGACTCGTCAGTAAAGACAATTTCATTCCATTCTGCCGTCCCCATCCTTCTTTCATTGCACAATTGGTGGCAGAGACGTCTGTATTTCTGTGTCAAGGATAGACGAAGCAATGGACGTCTTGCAGACAGACCACTCTGCTGTAAACGGTGTTGAATGGTACGTGCAGACACTTGATGATGCGTTACAGACTGAATGAGCTGTGCTATGGTTTGTGATGTGACTGAGTGATGCATCACTACCATGCGCACAATGTTCCTGTCATCACGTCAAGTGGTGCACTGATGTGGATGCAATCGAACACGCCGGTCCGTTGTACCCTCCTGCATCCAACAGTCACATATCCGCATTACAGTTGTTTGGTTTTGTCCAACACAACTACCGATTTCCCTGAAAGATAATCCACACTCTCGGTAGGCCACAATCCTTCCTCTGTCGAACTTAGATACTTGATCAAATGATGATCGCTGTTTACTATGAGGCATAATTGATAGTTTTTTTTTTTTTTTTTTAAAGTAAAGCACAATTGCCGAACTTGAAATCGTTGAAAACTCCAAGCCTTAAATAGCGCTTTGAAGTGACACCACATGCACACGTGATGTGCATCTGCACTGAAATTCTAATCATTTGCATATCTCACCTTCGCTAATGCATATTGTAAATTTCATGCTATTTGCATGCTTCCTTCAGAGTCAATCGTTCATTTACGGTGGCCAGCAGTGTACATACACATGGACGTGTCTCTTTAATGGAAAATGATTTGAATGAGCAAATTTTTATTGTTTTAAAAGACCATTAGATGACAAAATATATAAATATTATTAGACTGCCTTAAATTTATATGCCACTGAAAACAGGATTAAAAATTTTAAAAAGTTGTTTTAAAATAGAATTTAATTACCATAAATGATTAAACTTTCATTTCAGAAAAATAACATGCCAAATTTTCAATTTATAACAAATTTAATTTCTTAAGTGGATACATATTCTTGAATTTGAAAGTATGAATATTTCTTTTCAGGAATTTAAAGCTTGATACTCAAGTATTAAACTATTTATTTGGATAGATATCCAGATTGTGCTTAAAGGCTTGGACAGAGAATGACCAAATCTATTTTTCAGCAGTTTTAAACTAAGCATATGCATCAGAGAGATTTAAACTGGAAATCACTGATCAATTAATAAGAAAATGTTCATAGTCCTCTCCATTGCCATGCGAAGAAATCATGAGTGCTGGAAGATTGGCCAAATCAATTACGTTAAGCCTTTTTCTCTCCCCTCTTCTCCCCTTTTACCTCCCACCTACCTATGTATATGTCATAATTTAATGCGTAGAAGAAAACACTGGAACTTTTAACAGCTTTCGATAGTGGCTGATAGTGAAGGCTCGAAGGCGCATTTAACACAACTGAGCTTGAAGTATCACAATCTTTATTTTTCCACATATCAAATCATCCTTTTTGCAGACAAGATATTTTATAATCATAGTTGGATACAATAATTTTCATGTACATGGGTTTTAAAGTATGACATTGTCTTAAGCAAGTAAGCAGCAGTAGCATGGATAAGGACTGTCTTGCCAGGAGTAAAGCTTAAGAGAAAGTGTCAAAGTAATTCAAAGGAAGAAGGGAGGGAGTCAAAAGTTTCAGTTTGAGTTGAAAAAAAGTTTTGGTAATATAACATAATTATTTTGATTGGACAAGAGGTATCTGCATTAAGCATTATGTAACATGGAAAGATCTTGAATTTGGGAGAACAGATGAATTTAGGGAGAAACACCAAATTTAGAATAGTCAGTTTTAAGGTTGCCAATTATTTCGTAACATAACCACCATATTTTATTATACCTTACACACACACACATATATATATGTATATAGGGTAAGGGAGGTATTGTTTTCAGTTAAAAAATTCGATAGTGAGGTTTCAGTGAATAATGAGGAATTAGGGTCCCACAACAAGTTTGTGCTACATAAAGTTAGGCAAAAGAACAACCTCATGTTTGGTGTAGATTTTAGTTAAAATGTTATTGATTTTGAAAGCAAACAGGTACAGGTCCCTCTTCCTCAGAAGCAAAAACATCTTCAACAGAGTGTAAGACATGGTTGTATTTATACCAAAAAGGAGTAAAGGAAATGAGAAGGTAATGTCATCTGTTTGCATAAATAGCAATGAGAATTGAAAAAGTTAAGTTAATAGAATTTTAAAAGTGTTAGAAAGGACTGAAATGGAGTTAAAGTCATTAACTAAACAAGATAAATCTTTGTGAATGTGAAAAGCTTCAAGGAAATCTATTTAACTAATTGAAGAACTTTTTGAAATCTTGCAGACCCAAAGTTAAAATTGTGATTAAATTTCCAACTATGATTAGCTATCACAGACTTATAAATTCTGTCTTTTCGGATATAAGATTTCCATTATGTGATGTGAAACTTTAATGCTGTTTAATGATGTAAAACTTTAATTAATGAATTTGGCCAATATGACAAGATATGCTATAAATTCCCCAAGAATTCAAATCAGAAATGGAATTTTTAAGAATTTTGAAGTGTGGATTTTATTGATAGGTGAGAAAATGACTTGAAAATTGAACTTCCACAGATTTTGTGCAATTTTGTAACTGATAAAAAGATGTGTAGCATTTTGTTTGTGCGAGCGAGAGATGCGTTACATCAGCCAATCAGCAAGGAGTGCAAAACACGTGTATGTTTTTACATCACAATGTCTCTCTCCCCGCAATGTTCTATTCTGGTGGTCTGCAGGGAGAAAAAGACTGCTGGAATACTCCAGACATGAATTTCATTTCTGTGTGTGAAATAAATTATATTTTTATACCTAATGCTGTTCGATGTTGCTTCATTAAAGTGTGGTAGTCAGATCAACAAATGCACCTCTTCAAATTGTGACTTTCATACTTGAACTGTCTTACAGTAACGGACACTTTTGGTTTTGATTTTTCCCAATGACATGATTTCCACCTGAACAATGGCTAGTTCTGAAATTTCTACTGTGGTCATATGAGACTTTCAAAAAGCTCTTATTGTTCACCTAATGCAGACCTGTTGGTGACTATAGCTCTCTTAGGACAGACTGTCAAAGAAAAAGATCCTATTCTGTGCATAGCTGATTTTACCTCAGAATTTCATTGTAAACAAATATTTCTCATATTGATCTCATAAAAGCATATTACCAAATTCCCATACATAAGGATGATGTACATAAAACAGCTATATGGACTCCCTTTGGTTTGTTTGAATGTTTGAGAATGCAATTTGATCTTTGTAAAATTTCCTCAACTTTTCAATGGTTTATTGATGAAATCATTAGGGACTTTCCATTTGTTTATGCTTTTGTTGAAAATTTACTTGTAGTTTCTAACTATGAACATAAGCACTCAAAGCTGCTACTTTTTAAACTTCTGCAATATGATTTATGTATAAATGTTGAGAAATGAGAGTTTGGCCAATCTACCTTAGATTGCCTAGGATTTAAGTTATCATGAGAAGGAATTGAATTCCCCCGAACTGCAGCCCCTCATACAATTATGCCGATTCTTGGGTTTATTTAATTTTTATAGATGCTGTATTTCTAAAGCTGCTCACATTCTAGTATTCTTAGTCAAATTCTTAAAAGGCCATATTAATAAAAGGAGACATCCTCATTCCAAAGCTTCTACTGAGTGATTAGAATGGGATGATGAAGCAACACTCCTTCAAAGCAGCTAAGAAGCTAACGCCAGAGCAACCTTGTTATACATCCCATGTCTGCTACATGATTAAGTCTATGGGTCGATGCGTCTGATATAGCACGCAATCAGTAGCTCCCTCATGCAACTAGCTAAACAACAATAGGAACCTATATCTTTCTATTCAACTAAATTAAGTAAATCTCAAAGAAATTGGTCCACTTATGACTGTGACCGCCGTGCTATATACTCTTCAGTAAAAACAATTTAGGCATATGCTTGAAAGGAGGAATTTTATCATCTACACTGATAAAAAGACCCTTAAATTTGCATTCCAGCAACATCCTGACAAATGCAGTCCTTGCTAATTACGCCACTTGGATTTTGTCTCCCACTTTACCATGGATACTGAATATACTAAAGGCTTTGATAAGCACTATCCTGGATTGAGATAGATGACATTTCATCTGACGGTGTTCGATTTTCAAAAATTTACTGCTGTTCAATCAAATGATGAAGAACTTCAACAACTTTTAATGTCCAATACCTCCTCTTTAAAATTAGAGAAACATTATTTCTTTCTCGAGGTTATTCATTTGTACTGCATCATGTCCCCCAAACATCCCCATCCTTTTGTTCCCCTATGCATGAGATTAGCAATTTTCAGAACCTTACATTTTTTCTCTCATCACGGTAGCCTCCCTCAATTTAATCACTAAACGTTTTTAGGCTAATGGCCAATCATGCAAAAATAAGTAAAATCTTTTGCTGCAGCTGTCATAAAAGTCAACAAGCTAAAATCACTAAACATACCAAATCTCCTATTAGCACATTTTCTGAGTGTGACACTTGTTTTGCCCACATACGTATCGATTTAATAAGCCCTCTCCCTCCATTTGATGGAAAACAGTTTTGCATGACTATTACAGACCGATTCACAGATGGCAGAAGTTATATTCCACCACTTGACATGACTGTGGAAGCAATTGCTGCTGCCTTAGAATATGGCAGGATATCCAGTTTTGAATGCTCAGTCACACTTACATCTGACCAGGGTAAAAATTTTGAATCTAGTCTTTTTAGAGAATGTATCTGCATGCTTGGCTGTAATAGAAATGGGTGCATTGAGACTAGATTCAGATGTAAGTGTAGATTCAGTAAAAGTGGACAACTAGAAGTGGTACTTTATATGCAGGGTATAATAGTCTTTAACATATGACTGGAAATGATGTTTTACACGAAGCTCACAACAGTGTTAAGTAAAAAGCTACATTAAAATAATAATCCAAAACTTTTTATTTTTATTATTTATGATTTTTACATCAATTGGAAAACATATTACATTTTGGTTAAATCTGATAAATTGGATATGATCTTTACTTAAAGCTCTGAACGGACTTCAGTAAAAAAAATAAATGAAATAACTCAAAGCTTATCAAATTTCCTATCTAAAAGAAGTATGTGATTGAGAACAACATATTACTTTTATAAGCACTAAATGTATTCCTAGAATTATGCGAAATGTAATGAGAATAAACTCATTAAGAAACAATTAAATACATTAGCCTCAATTCTTAATTTTGTGATCATTTTATTTTTGTGTTGAATCATTTTTCAAATAAAAGAATACTATCACCAAATATTATTGCTATATATTATATTAAAGAAACATCATAGCAAACATAAAATTAGTACAGAGAATATAAAAAAAGTATGGCAACAATTAACACTCTAAAGATATGTAATTTTAATGATTCTGGGATTTTGTTATTGAATTTTATGTTGCATAAGTGCAAAGAAAGTGATGCTCAATAAATAAAGCTAAAATGATAAATAGGAAAGTTAGCCATCTCTTTAAGAAAACTGAACACCAATATTAAAAAGAAAAGACTGAAATGTATAGCAACACTTAACACTCCAATCGGAATTCTAAGGATATGATGCTTTTAAAAATTTTGTAATTGAAAGTCATTGATTTATGAATTCAACATGACAAGAAAATGTACTACATGACAAGAGAATATACTATGACAACTGCAATGCATTCCAATCAAAGTATGAGAACAGATGTGCAAATGAGCACATATAGTTATTATTACCTATTGTACAGGAGAATAAAGTAATAAAAACTTAGTAGCATTTAAAATTAACATTGAGCCATAAAATTTATAAAAAAGAATGCATTCAGTCACCTGGAAGTTAATCAATCACCAGTAAGGAATAGTTTATTTCGTTTGTTGCTATTCTGGCAATTCTATGTCTTAACATGGAATTGGCAAGAGGTCATGTGTTGGCCACTCGAGATTTTTTTAACGTTAGTTTTAACTTCACAGTAAGAATTATAAGAGATGTATTTCTTCTAAAAAGTACAACTACAAGATGTGTAATAAAGATTATGTCTTAATTAGCCAAAATTTAACCATGAGCAAATTGGCTCGGTAAAAGGGATTTCTAAAGAAGGAGGGGTAAGATTAAATGGAAATACATCATAATCAAAAATTAAAATGAATTTCTTTAGCTTACTTTATCTATGATAAAGTCATTTTTATATTCTTGAAACAAGAGATGACAAATGACTTCATGCTGTTTTAAACACATTATTATATAATAGCGTAATGAGTATAGATGGAACTTGAAATTTATTAAACAGAATGCCAAAGGCATTCAGATATTGATAAAACTATACTCTGCCCTTATGTGTGGCAAAATACCATGATATGTAGATTTTAAATGAGTTTTTGCCAACTGTTTTCCTCAAATGATCGGACATTTTCTCGTTAAGTTAACGAAAACAAGGAATTCGTCAGAAACAGCTGAAATTAATAAGAACATTACTCAAGATGCACTACAGGAAGTTAGTTGGAAATATGACCAATATTACATTCTCAGAGAGGCACAAAAGGAGACATCATAACAACCAAACCTTACATGAGACCTAAATTCATATACTTAGGTTTTGCGTAGCAGTCAAATGATCAGAACCTACGGTTACAAATTCAATCTGCTAATTGTTCTGTCTACTGTTCCATGTCACTATATTGTTACATATATTAATAATTCTGTTGCATTGTGTGTGAAATATAAATCTTTAAAAATAAATTACGTAAAGAATTAGTAAATTTGAATATTTGAGATGAGGAAGAAATTCTTTCACAATTAAAAATTATCGGAAGTGGTTCAATAAAGTTTACTAAATCTTTCAAAACTGCACTGCAAAAAACATAATAATATATTGCTTTCTTACATGACATATAAACAATAAAAAATTATTATATTTTATTTAGTTACTTGACTCTCTTTCTCGGGGACATTTCCAGGAAACAATTTTGCTAAGCTCTGCATTATGAATTGCAATCGATTCTTTCTGAATTCTTTTTCTTTTTCACATAAGGATAAACTATATCGCAGATCTGGATTTTGACTATAAGAAAAAAATGTGCAGCATAAGAAATTTATATAAATTACAAGGTAACTGTTTGAAAAATAGTATAAAAAGACATTGCAATCTGCTATTAAACTTTCAAAGTTAATAAATCATGTTAAAAAATAGCGAAGACTGAATTTCACTATCCATATTAATACCCTAAGCAATTTTTCATCGAATGGGATAATTAAAAAAAAATTTTATTTCCCATAATAATTTTTTTAAAATTCAATCCTTTACAACTCAAGTGCAAAAATTAATTAATTAATATTTTTTATTTATTCTTAACCATATATTTGAATTTTTTGGAACATTCTTTTAAAACTCTAAAAATTCACATTATTTATAGCACATCATATGCATATTATTTAGGATAGAAATACTTATTACAATGTGGAAATAAAAAATTATACTTACTCTACAGCCAAAAGTAATTTTAAAGTAATTTCAGTAACCTAATTAAGGAGACAAAAAATAATATTACAAAGGTATTTGTTATATTACTGGCTACTGACTTTAAAATGGATATAATTATTCTTTACTTACTTCTCCAAACTTCAAAATTACAGTTCTTTCTTCATTTAGATTTAGAATATTTAAGTTTAGTTTTTCACAGCCCATTTTTTCATCAATTGTGTAATTTGCATCCATCAATGTTATTTCTAAATTTAGAACAAAATAAAAGAATAGAATAAGCAATTAATTTTAAGATATTGTAAAAGTTATGCATAAATAAATATGATTCCAAATTATGAATCATAGTGCTTTGAGGAATGGGAAGACTTATTTCCAATGACTGCAAATTTAACTTTAATTTAAAAGTATTTAATCATATCAAGTTTTAAACTCAGACATTAAATATTTTGAATAAGTTTGTCATACACATATTCAGTAAGGCAAAGCTACTGACACCACCCTGCCATAAGAATGGTTACTACACCTGAACAGGGGGAGAAGGGAAAGGAAAGATTGGTAGAGGAGTTAACAAGGACAATCAGGTTATTGACGGTAAAGGATCCAAGCAGACCACACGGCTGGGACTATTTCTTCTCCTGTTTAGAAAGAGCTTTTGTCAATGAAAGTGTCCTGGATGAGTATAAGGCCAAAATTTTGATTTACCTTTTAGGAGATAAGGCTGCAAATTTACTAACACTGACAAGACAAGATAAGTATGGGGATTATGAGGAAATAAAGGAAACTGTCCTCAAAGAATTTAAATCATCACCTCAGGTATGCCTGGAGAATTTCAGGAAAGCAAGATGAAGTTCAGAAGAGGACCTTTGGCCAGTTTTCTACTACAGTAACTGCTATGTGGGAAAAATTATGTGAAATCAAGAGGGGTGACAGACTTTGAAGGTCTTAATCAGTTCCTGGTAGCAGACAAAATCTACCAGACCCTTGATACGGAAACTGCAGTACACATAGGTATAAGGCAGGGAGACTCGTGGTTCAAGCCAAGAGAGCTTGGAAAGGAGTATGACATATTCTTTGCAGCTAAAGGGAAGTGCTACAATGTATGTAGGGAAGCTGGTGAAACTACGATTTTTAATCAGGCAGTAGGTGAGAAACCTAAGGTCGAAGGGAGACGAGGTGGTCGGCATGGGTCAGAGACCATAGGTGGAATAGTGAAAAACACAGGGAACTTTACAGGTTTAACATGTTTTGTATGTGGCTCAGCTTCACATTTTAAAAGGAACTGTCCTCATATTAAAAGTTCCAGGCAGTATAACCGAAATGAGGAAAAGGATAAAGCCATGGTAAACTGGGCAAAGAAAGGTCAGGATAATGATATTCTAGAGGATAAAGTTGTGGTAGTTCGGGTGGATCCTTTGAGGAAGCCAGGGAATGGAAACAACTATAAGGTGTGTAGGTTGAAAAGGGTTCCTATTAGTGTGAATGGAACAATAGGGAAGGCCCTCATTGATTCAGGAACAAAAATTACGGTGGTTAAGAAAGAGTTAACCAAAAGTCTCCAACTAGAGGAAGGATCGAGTATATATCTGAAAGGGATTTTTGGTCCAGCTGTTAAATGCCCTTTGGTAAACATTCCACTGAGTATCACTGTAGGAGAAAGTGATAATGTCACACATCAAAAGATTTTGTGTGCAGTTGAAGAATCACTGGTAGAGGATGTGTTGCTTCCTCCAGAAATATTCACCATGTTAGGAGGTCGGTTACATGACCTAGGTGAAGTGGTGGAAAACTTACATGAAGAAACCACAAACATCGCAGAGGTTAAGAGGAAGGAAAAGTCTGTGAAGGTAAATGCAGGGAAACTAGAAGGAAACACTAGTGTGGGAAGGAATCTTGGTGAGAAAGGAAAGGTGGAACCAAATAAAAGCCAAGAACCCAAGTCAGGAAGAATATGTACGGCGGATGTATTTACAAGAGAGAAGGAGACTTGTGAATCTCTGGCAAGAGCATGGCAGAATGCTCAGAAAGGAAAGAGAAATTATTATCCAGTGGATAACTTGCTCTTTCATAAGGACAAAATTTTTAAGGAAAGTGTGCGACAATTAATTGTCCCTAAGAATCGAAGGGAAGAAATCTTGCAATTAGCCCATTGCTCTGTATTTAGTGGCCACATGGGGGTAAAGAAGACTGTGGAGAGAATAAGATACTCTTTCTATTGAGAACATCTGAGGTTAGACGTTCAGAAATTTTGTGAGGCATGTAAAAAGTGCCAATTAAAACTGTTGATAGGACACCAATCACCCCAGTAACAAGGCCAGATCTGCCCTTCCAAATTGTAAACATTGACATGATAGGTTCGATTGATTCTCCTAGTTCTAAGGGGCATAAGTATATATTATGCTTGGTTGATCAGCATACCAGATGGGCAGAAAGCAATACGTCTAACTAGTCTCTCTGCCAACTCGACTTGTGAGGTGTTATTATATATTTTTTCAAGAACGGGTATTCCAAATGTAATTGCATGTGACAATGGAACAAATTTCAAAGCAGATTTGACTCAAGAATTCGAGAGACGACTAGGGGACAGTTCTAAGTTTTTGACCCATGGGTATCCCCAATCTAATGGATTAGTTGAACGGTTTAATGGTACTTTAAAAAAAAATGTTGCATCATGGCATCAGAAAAGAAGGTAGAGGGTGGCATTTGCAAATTCCTCATGTGTTGTGGGCCTATAGAGAGGTATCCAACTCAACAACTGGGGCCGCTCCATTTCATCTCATGTATGGCAGGACACCTCAGGGACCTCTGTCGATATTAAAATCATCATGAACAGGGAAACATGAAAATTTGCAATTAGACGCAACTCCTGTTTATCCTTTTTACAAAATCTAAAGGCTAGGTTTGAGAAGGCAGCTGAGCTCACAGCTGAAATTCAATAAGAGAGGACAGCACACTATCATAATTTGAGGTCTACCATTAAAACATTTAAGGTGGGAGATAAGGTGATAGTGCTGATTCCCGATTCTAATAACAAGCTCTATGCTAGGTGGCTTCTCTGTTCCAAGTATATTGGAACAGAGAAGTTCTCACTCTTTTGTAGTACAAATGCCTGTGGAACCAAAAGATACACTCACGTTTGTGAAAATTGCAACACCAAGAAGGAATCATCATAATTGAATGCAATTTAATACACAGTTGAGTGGTAGTGGTACAAATAAATGATTAAATGTTCAAAGCAAACAAACAAGAAGAAGAGATCAGAATCAGTATTTTGTGTGGCCACCACGCGCCGCAATAAGTGCTGCTACACGGCGTGGCATGGAGTCAAACAAAGTTTGAATGTCTGACTGAGGAAGAGCATTCCATATCGTTTGTACGCGTACCCAAAGTTCGTCTGCAGACGCAACAGGACGAGGATCACGAGCAAGACGCCGACCAATGACATCCCACACATGTTCAATTGGCGACATATCCGGGGAACACGCAGGCCAAGGAAGAAGCTGTACCTGCTGCGCTGCAAAGAAGGATTTAACAATCCGAGCAGTATGAGGGCGGGCATTGTCCTGTTGAAATACAGCGCCTGGCAAGCTTTGAAGGAAGGGAACAGCTTCGGGCTGTAGAACTTCACGGATATACCGGTTGCTGTTCAGATTGCCCACAATTCGTAGCAATTGAGATCGTCTATGATATGCTATGGCGCCCCAGACCATAACTCCGGGTGTTCGTCCACTGTGGCGTTCGATAATGCACTCCGGAAGGTGGCGTTCACCGGCATAGCGTCTGACACGAATGCGGCCATCATGGTACCACAAATTAAAGCGGGATTCGTCAGAAAACACGACATGCTGCCAATCAGCACGCCAGTCTCTATGCTGATTGGCCCATTGTAGCCGCAGGCGGCGATGGTCGTGCGTTAGGGGGATCCTGTATAAAGGAGTCCGTGCGCGCAGTCCACACTGCAGCAGACGTCTACGAATTGATGAAGCACACAATGAAACACCTGTAGCTATTGACCACAGTGCTGCCAATTGTCTAGAGGAAGCTGTACGGTCCGTCCGCGCCATGCGGACCAGGTGTCTATCATCGCGAGCTGACGTCACATTTCGGGGTCCACTCCCGGATTTCCGAGTTGTCCGACACTTGTCCGTCCACTGCTTCCAAACGCGCATCACTGTGCTGCTGTTACGCTGCACACGAGAGGCTACTGCACGATACGACAATCCAGCTTCACGAAGGCCGATGATTCTCCCTCGTTCAAACTCTGTAAGTTGTTCAAATCTCGCTCTCTTTCGTCGACGAGGCATAAGTACAGATTGAGTTAACGTTTACCACTAGCAGATAACCACCGATAACCATACACGCCTCGCTACAGCCGTCTATTTATTCGGATCCATCAGCCGTTCAGAGGGCGCTGCTCAGCATACGCATGCGCTACGGATTTGCAATTCTAATCATTTGCATATCATGCGCTACTTTGCATTTCCTGAAAATTTCAGCTCACTCGTGTAAGTTCTTCATGGTGTTGCAATTTTCACAAACGTGAGTGTATGTTCATCAGAATAAGATTAGGCCTTATGTAGTTAGATCCCAAGCAGTAAATGTTATCTTGGAGGGGGAAGAAGAGTTTGGGAAAATCGAATCTACACCTGTCAACAAAGTAGGAAAGGATTTTTTGGAATCTCTGGTAGACTTAGAAATGTCCAATTTAAATTCGGCCCAAAGGAGTAGACTTTTAGGGTTATTCAGGAAATATCAAACATCATTTGCACGTCCAGTTCAACCAGCACGAGTAGGTACACACAGGATCGAACTTATTCCTACTGCTGTTAGAAGGAAACCCCACTGTTATGGAATACCCATGGCATACCGCAAAGCAGTAGACGAGCAAATACGTGAATTGCTAGAACTATGATTAATTGAACCTTCCGAGTCAGAAATTGCTCATCCTATAGTTTGTGTGGTGAAAAAGGATGCTAGGGTTAGGATGTGTATAGATTTCAGATCTTTGAATGCTGTGACAAAAACTTCAGCATTCCTCATGAAAGACATGCAGGAACTGATTTTTGTGGCAGGTGCAGCTAACTGGCTAACAAGCATTGACCTTTGAAAGGGGTATTGGCAAATCCCAATGGATGAGAACAGCAAACCCCTGACTGCACTTGCAACATATAATGGAGTGTATCAGTGGAGAACAATGCCTTTTGGCTTATCAAGAGCCTCAGGGACATTCCAGAGGGAAATGAATTGTGTTTTGCAGAGTCACAGTGATTATGCTCAGGCATGTATAGATGACGCAGTGATCTTCTCGAAAACATTTGAGGAACATTTGAAACATATTTCTCTGGTTCCGGACACTTTAGAAAAACTTAGATTTTCTATACATTTGGACAAATTTGCTTTTGCAGCCAAAAAAATCAAATATTTTGGACATATAATTGGAGGAGGCAAACATAGTCCTGATGAAGAAAGAATTAAAGCAATTAGAAAACTCGTCAGGCCAGTGACGAAAAAAGATGCGAGATCAGTATTAGGATTTTATCGATCTTATATTCCCAATTATGCAGAAATATCGGCACCGCTGACAGAGTTGACCAAGAAGAGGCATGCCAATATTATTCTATGGGGGGAGCTGTAAGAGAATGCTTTTAACAAACTAAAGGATACTTTGTACCAAGCGACATCTTAGGCCATACCAAATATTGGGAAGCATTTCGGATTCATTGTGATGCGTCCAATTTAGCAGTAGGTTGCTGTTTTTAACCCAGATAGACGAGAGTGGTAATTATTGTCCTATTGTATTTTCAAGCCAAAAGCTTTCTCAAACTCAGAAAAATTGGGAGAAAGCATTGAGAAGGAAGCTTGGGCAGTCTTATTTCTCCTGATTAAATTTGATAAATGGATCTATGGGGCTCAGGTAGAAGTTATAACTGATCACAATCCTCTCAGATATTTGAATGAAACTACTCCTCGAAGTCCCAAATTGACGAGGTGGATTAGTCATAGGCCAGGGATCCAGTATCAAAGCGCAGATGCACTCTCACGTCTAGATCAGATATGATATGAGTAATGTAATTTAATTGTTTTTTTTCCTTTGCCTTCTGTATGCTTGTAATCAATTATTGTTTGTTCTGTTTTGTTTTATTTAATATTGTACAAAGTTTGCGTTGTGTAAAAGTACCGCACAGAAAATTTGCTTGATCATTGATTAATGAAATACGTCCCAAAGAAAGGTCAAATTTCATTCTGGGCAGGGGCGTGTCATGCACATATTCAGTAAGGCGAAGTTACCGACACCGCCCTGCCAGAAGAATGGTTAAGCCAATGACCTCTATCTGAAAGTAGAGGGGGAAAAGCTGGCAACAGGAGGAGGAAGCGTGGGTGATGAGAGAACGACGGCATGCACGTGTGGAAAGACTCTCAATTATTTTCTGTTTTTTTTCCTTTGTTTCTTTGTAACTGGAAGGTAAAATGTATTAGTTGTGCATTCGATGTAATTTTAACAAAAAAAAAAAAAATACTTTGTGAAGAGATAATTTGTATTTCAAGTAGAAAATTATAGCTTATTTTGTTATTGTTAAACATACGTGAATGTGCCATTTTATCTTTCCATGAGTGGGGTTGACAAATAACATTCATAAGTGGGTATAACGAACCGACAAAGTTGAATTAATCAAGCCTTAGGGATGCTTGAAAGTCTAGGATCATCACAGAGTTCAAGGAACATTTTTTCAATTTAGTCATTTACACTCAAGACAAAATTTTTAGAGTTTTGGTGTAGTATTAAGATACATTTTTTATTTTTAATTACCTAATTCAGAATTAAAAGTCATAGAATGTGTCCTTCTCCTGGTAATAAATTAAGGACAATATGATGAAAACACATATATTACAATCAAAATAATTTAATTCAAAATAATAGCAAGCATTACAGTGAACATAATTATGACTATTTTTCAGAGCATTTTACATATTTTGCTTCAAAACACAATTTTGAACCTAATACAAGCAGTGTCATGAATCAAATGATGCTATGTTATCATTTATATAGTAAATTACAAGTAGGAAACCTCTTGGGTAAGATTAACATCATCTGATTGCCTTCAGAATGGATAAAATCACATTTAAAAATGTTTACTGAAACTTAGATTGCTTTCTTTGCTAACTTTTAAATTTTACATTGCCATCCATGTTTTGTTGTCATTTAACTCTAATACTACTTCAGATATATCTGTGCTTTAACATCTTTTTCAATTTTTTTAAACATTTTCACTCAGAGTCTAGTCCAATGACAAATAGCATCACATTTTAATGTTTCGAATTGCTCTTCCTATCCCCATGCAATTGAAAACTGCAGAAATGAGAGGAAGAATTAGTTCTTTTCCAAAACAAAACTGTAACTACTCCTGTTTAAACAGGGTTCGTACACATTTATGCAAGTGGAAATTAAGTACTTTTAAGGACTTTTAAGGACCATTAATGAAAAAATTAAGGATCTATGAACAAATGGAAGCTGAAAAAATTCAATTAAAAATATTATCTATGCCTGAAATTCATTTTTGCAGTACCATCCTAAAAAGAAAATAGATCCGTAAGTAGGATGAATTATTATTAAACATGAATTAATTAACAAAATTATTAATAAGTTTGAGAATAAAATCAACTTTATAAAATGTATCAAGCAGCATTAAATATTTTACATTTAAAGTAGCTGGACATATTTGAAAGAAAACAAGTGACATTTTATTTATGTTTTGCTAACAGTTAGCCTTTTTTTTTTTTTTTTTTAATGCTTCATTTTTTTCACATACTTGCTCAGTCTATAGGTTTAGTAAATAGCAAGTAGATTTTATGTCAAGCAGCATAGATTAAAATGTAAAGTAAGATCATAATCAGCATGATTCATAATAAAAGATCGTCCTATCACCGCTGTTGCTTGCCTAGAGAGAGACCCGCTGAATAGAACAAATCTAAAAGGCCTGATGTAGGCACGGTTGGCAAGATTTGAAAGTTAGTTGGGCTCTGTCTGTCGCAGTTAGTGTCGTAGCTACGTGTAGATCCAATAAGCCACTAAAGCACCAGAGGTCAAAGCACCATTTCCTTCTCTTTAAGAGTCTCTTTTAACAAGCAGAAAATTGTCTCAATATGCAAACCACTAGTTTCTGCATGCTTTATCTCCTAACTTGTCAACCTCTCTACAATATAGTTATGAGGATTTACTTGATCTGGTAAAAGTTAAATAGTCCAAAACCTCCCGACATGCGTGAAGCAAATTATCGCTATGTCTGAAAGTAACTACAATGTCAGACAAAGGTTTAAATAAGCCTCTTATTTAAAAAGAACTTAGAACATAAAGGCATGTTCTGATGCTAACAAAATCAATTACAGCTCGTGTTGATGTAATTAAACAAGAACAATCAAGTTCAAACTAAAAATGTGGACTATACATATTAGTATAGTATTAATATGTTAGTCAAAGACTATACACATTAATTTAAGCTGGCTCAAAATGGGAAATTATAGTAAAGGCTGAAATCATAAACAACTGGGTAATTTACATAGTAATAACTGTACATATCTTTGAAGAATAATTTTCTTTATGTATTCAGTCTCTTTCTTCAACACATTTCCTTTTCATTTTAGAACTTTTGGATTTAATTAAGGATTTCTCTTATTCTAAAAAAAAAAAACTAAATGCATTTAGGATTTATAGAAAAAGCTGCTAATTTTATTTCTTTAGCAATATCAAAATTCAGAAGAAATATGAAATATATGTGATAAGAGTTGGTTATAGAGCTGCTGTGGCAGAAATTTTAGAATTTAGTGACAAACTGAGCAACAAAATCTAGAAATGTCATAACTTTTAGAATTTAGAGCAGGCATGGAAGCTGAACTTGGAAAGGCACTAGACTGCAGAATTTAAGATTCACAGAGATTGCATCAGGTGGGGAAATGCCTAGCCCCAGTTCTGTATGATGCATTAAGGCATATTATATGAATCTTTTAAAGTGTCAGTTTCCAATTTCTTTATTAATAAAAAATTCATTTCTTTAATGCCTGTCCATATGATAAAATTAGAAGCATTTTTGATGTTTTCCATGCTTATGTCCAATGAAAAGTAGAGAAAATAAAGGGAAGATAAACATGTTAAGAAAAAGATTCTAATATCAGAAGTAAAACCTTCAAATATTATGTTTTCATTGTTCTTCCAGGCGTTCTCCAAAAAGTAAGAAACTCATAACAAACTTTCTGTAAAATACATCCATTATGTGTTAATACCATGGAGACATTTTTAATTTTGTCAGATATTACTGGAATCTTCTAGAATCGTGGGTCTATAAATCTTGCCTTCATAGCCTTCTAAACTTTACAAGCTGCAGTGTCTAAAATCCTAAAGAAAAATTATCTCTACCAATTCTGCAATAGCCAAAAGCCAGAAATACTTTGAAAAAAAGGAAAAGTGTAAAATTAATTTTATAGAGAAAATTGATGCATATTCTGAAAATCCTGAATATTCTCAGACAATTACATGGGAAAAACTCTTACTATGAAAAAATTAAAAAGAAGACATTTTTAATTAATTACATAGCTAATTTCACTTTTAGTAAGAACTGTTTTGTAAATTCTGTTTTATAGCATTATACCTCGTTTATTTCCCAGATTCAAAATATTGTATAATAAGTTGTTAAAATGAAACTTTATAATATGATAGCGAAAGATAAAAATATTTTATTATAATGTTATTTTTTAAATATAATTTCAATATATTACCATTATTTTAATGGAATTTATTAAAATTACAATGTACTAAAAAAATCGTCGAAAAATTCAAAGATCTCAGAATTAAAAATTTTCAATAAAAACTGATCTTAAAATGGCCAAAATGTTGATATGTCGCCAAATTTAGAGCCATTAAATAAAAAAAATTCACATCACCAAAAGCGAAAAGTTGTTTAAGAACTCTTCATTAGAAAAAAATGAATTTCTAAATGCTTATGTTTCACTTCTTGCTTAGAAACTCGAGTATTCCACTATTTATATTGGAAATAAGAACAAATTATATGTCATGAACCCATTCAAAAGATAACCATACATGTCAGTGAATCGTCAAAAATATTCCTCCAAAATACTAATTCACACTCAAACTGGCAGTTGTAAAAACAGACACAAATTTCAGATGATTAAAATTAAGGACCTTCTGCCGATTTTGGCTAAAATTATGGACTTTCAAGGACCAAAAATTGATTCAAAAAAACCTAAGGACCTTTAAGGACTCCTAAGGACCATACGAACCCTGTTAAAGCATTGCTTTATTTCATATATAATCTGAGCTGTTTACAGATAAAAAAATTGGACATAAGCAAACAGAATTTTTTATCAAAATGAGTTTGCATTAACTATACATATGTACATGGCATGTATAATGTAATTCATAGTTCTATTCTAAAATTATTGAATAATTTATTGTTCAGCTGTATGGCATTTTGTAAAGATTTCATGAATTTTTTTTAATTATGAATAAATAATATTAATGTTTAAACTTGGCTCAAAAGTCAGCAATTCTTTATAAAACTAAACAAATGACAATTTAGAATGAGGTGCTGAAATTGTAAGCATTTGTTTTATTGTTTGATAAATATATGTTATTAAAAGAAAGAGACATATATTTATATACTACCTTGACATAAATAATGATTCTAAAAATATAGAATCTATTCCAAAGTATCAATAGCTCTAGAAAAAAGCTACATTATTGGGTCTGGGAAAAAGTTTGTGATGTTTTTTGAATAAAATTGAACCGATTTTCTCATTGTGTGAAACTGATTTATTTGAACCAAATATGCTCTTACAATATTACTGACAATGCTTTGCAGTCTTTTGGGTAGAGCTATGGTGCCATCGGTGAAACGCTTCTGTGGTTTCTGGTTCAAAAATTCAGTCACGTGGTTTTCACAGGCCTCTTTTGAAACCAGCCTAATTCCACTGAGAAAGATCTGTAGAGGTTGGAATGTAATAGTCCGATGGTGCTATGTCTGGACTATACAGTGGCTGCATTACAACTTCCCAACCAAGCCCGATCAATTTTTGACAGGCCATCAAAGAAGTGTTTGGTCAGGTGCAGTGATGACGGAAGATATCACCTTTCCTATTATTCAATTTGGGCCATTTTCTTTCAATTTCCTGACATAATCTCTCTAGTTGTTCGCAGTAGAGTTCTGAATTAATCAAACCAGCTGGAAGTAGCTCATGGTGGACACATGGCTCATGCTTTTTGTAGCCAGCTTTATGTAAATGGTTCAAAAACAGTTTTGTGGTCAATGCCCAGGTCCATACCAATGTTGACACTGCTGATATGCTTAACTTGCTGGACTTTTGCAAAAATTTCATCAGCTTTTCCAGTGATTGGACAATTAGAGCATGACTCATTTTTTACACCAAAATTACCAGAATAAAAGCATGCGAACCATTTCTGCACGCAAGAGTTTAATAAAGTACCTTTCCTGTACACAGCACAAATTTTTTCACAAGCCTGCACAGTGTTCTGCCTTTTGTCATCATAACATTGAAAAAGTTAGCACAATTTTTCCTGACTTTTCTTCATTATTAGACGCATACAATTTTACACCCACTCCACCACGTTCGATGTTTATACACTCATAATAATGATCAAAGAATCAACTTTCCAATGAGCATTTAGTGATGTTGCTATGATCTGTGTTTCCTGAGTTATTTGCCATTAACGTTACCGGGAAAACCGGGTAAATACCGGGGAAACCGGGTTCTACCGGGAAAAATGCCACAAACTTTTCCCGAGACCCAATATTTAGATACTGAATGATGGCACAGCATCTTCCAATACATAACTGCAGAAAATTCAGCTGTTCATAAGGACAAAACTTAAGTAGCAAAATAAAAGTTAAATAATGAAAAGATGTTTACTACTAGAGCAAAGATAAAATATATTTTATTACATTAAAAAAATGCTCCTATGGCATATAAAGAATTATTATTCTAAAACAGTTATAAAAGAATATAAGGTATTTCTTACCTAATTCATATTCCTTTTGTGGATCAAGTACAAAAGTGAATTCTTCATTCCAAGTGGGACTACTTGTGTTATTAAAATGCTTAGTCCTTTTCATCCCATTTGGACTCCCAGGAATTCTCAATATAACATATGGATCTGGTTTATCAACTGAAATGAAGATTAAGCAGTTTAAGAAATATACAAAAACTTAATTACTCATAAGTTTATCATTAGCATCAATATCGACATAACTTTTGTTTACTTATATTCACTCAACTTCACACTTCCACTAATAATTGAACTCTAATTACTTTTGAAAAAAAAACACTTCTTGACTAAAAGACTTCATTGTAATTAAAATTTCAAGAGTTATAATTATACAACCACTGCAGAATATTAATAAAAAGTCGTGATTCAAATTATGATATGTTATATTTAATAAACTTTCAGTACATCAAAAAGCAGGTAAAAAATTATATTATACACTAGCATTTATTTACATGAACAACTATTACACCTACATATAATTTGTCATGCAAGTTAGACTTCATTATTAATTTTTACAAAATACTTTTTCGCATTGCCTCATACAGACATTAAAAACTAAAGCCACTTCACTCAATAAAATATTGCAGATGTTTAAAAATTTTTATAATTATACACATTTATTTAAAATGCTACATGTTTCAGACCTACACTACATGGTCTTGCTAATTATTAGCATAAACTTAACATATTCTTTTACAGTACCTACCTTGCTTCCAATGGGAAAGATTATGCATCAAATGAATGCTCATATATGTTCTTAGCACACTGTTTTTATTAATAACTATCATGAAATACTTTGTTTGGTACTATTCTATTAGAACAGCATCAGTTAAAAATGTTAATTTTTTTTAATGCATCAGTTAATTTTTTTTTTGCCACCAATTGTTGCCAAGTTTAAAATTATGAAATCATAATAGAGTTCAAAAGAGTGAAAAAGAATTCCTTCTGTAAACAGCAAATTTTTCTTTTAAATATCATAATTCTTAAAAGAAAGAAAATTTTTCTTTTTAATTTTTTAATCTAGAATATTCTACACATAAATAAAAAGATAACAAAGCAAAAGAAAATTCAATCTAAGCTTGTGGCATAAAATTACAAATATCATTCAATATTATAGGAAAAAAAATAGTTTTTGAATATAACCAATGCCATATAAATTCTATCAAATATGACTCCAAATGGTGGTGAGTAGTGCCCTGCTGACATTTATTTCTCCACTTAGCACTGCCCCACAATCGTTTCACAGTATAGCCTCCAGTTTCGTGGTCTACAAAATTATAATTCACAGCGAAGTGTTCATATCCAGCATTTCCTAATTCCTCTTCCTTATAGCCTTTCTAGCAGTCTGAAAATATAATGTTGCCATCTGCATTGTTTTCATGAATTGTAGTCATCAGTGTTATAGTACAATGATCGAAAACGGCGATAAAAAAACATTCTTTGCTTTCCCAGCAAAAAAACCCTGAACACCCATTATTTCAGAACAATATATCTAAAGTTGATTTTTCTTTTTCTGAAAAGAACTTTGTCTATTTCTACAATTTTGTTAGCACTACTGATTTTATTTTTTTTACGAGACATCAAACTATTTGAACATACCTCCCTCAAGTAGTTATTCCAATTTATTGTCGTATTATGGCTGATTTCTAACTGAAGTTGACAAAATTCAATCGATATCTATTTCTGACACCACAGATAGATAAAACAAATGGCACTGAGAAAAAAAAGATGCGAGACTTCAAACCATGATTTGGTTCTCAACACTTTTTTTTTCACAGCAAGAATGTACGTAACAGTGGCATATGGGAGCTTTGTTTGAGTCAAAAGATAACTTCATTGAATGATTTTGAGAACATTAAGTCATCTATGTTATAGCACAACCATGAATTATTCCTTTGTACTGAAGTCTCGTGTTTCTCTTTTCTTATGTCAGCCTCTTCATCATTAGGTAATTTCCAAATAGTGTAGTTCATCGTGAAAAATGGCAAAATATGGGAAAAAGAATAATGTGTGATGATATTTCAAATGAAAACTGGAAATCTCAAGTCACAGTATTTCAAAAGTTAAATTCTCAAGCCTCAATATTTGGCGCGTTGTTGTAGCACTGTTTTTTTTACACTTTATCTCCATTTTTAACTAATGCCACTTTAACGGAATAGTACCCTTTATTTATATAAAAATGTAACTAATGTCATGAAAGCAGGTTTACCAAACTATTTTAATATATTTCAGAAATGAGATGATTTTTGCTTTTTTTTAATTATTGTAGTATTATACATGTGTGATAGAAATAGAAAGACACAGAAAAATGACAATTTTGCCATCTCTGGGTATATAAAATTTTATATCACTATTTAACAACACTATGCCTTCATTCATTCAAAGTAGTCTGGTAGTACACCTATATAAATCAGCTGATCTCTCATGTATTTCACATCGTTTCTGTGTTTTAATGTATGTTTATGTTTCATGTATTATTATGAATTTCATATATTAAAATGTCAAGCTTAATCAGGTAGGGCATTGGGTTGTATATCTTGATGAAAAGCAATATGTGTATGAAAGAAAACTGCAAAAAATATACAGTTGTCACACCAAAAGTGCAATGACGAATTGTGCTTCAGCAAAACTAATAACTGTTTCATTGCATTTTATAATGTGTTAACTTCAATTTAAAAACTGTTACTATAATTTCAGATTATCATTTAGAGTTAAAATTCCCTTTGAAATCATCCCTAAGACATTTAAATTCTGAACCGGCAATTTTTGATAAAATTTTAGGTGTACCAAACAGTGTTATAAATCCATTTTCCTGTTTGCAGTTCCTACTGTACAAGTGGTAGCAATGAGAAATGAGTTATCTATATGCTTAAATGCTTTAACAACAATTGAGAGGCCTTTTCATTAAAACATGTGAAGAAAAAAACAGTTTTGAACATAGTGGTTGGTAAATATACAAAGATAACTAATAAAAGTATACATTTTTGGTCTGTCTTTCTAACAAGATTTTAAAGCTATATGCTTATTCATTTCTTATCAGATGGAGCTTGATTCCACAATCTTTTACATAAAGTCTGCATAGTAGATTAAGACTTGAAAAAATTAATTTCATAAACTAGACATCTAGATTACGAGATAGGTGTGTACTACCATCTAATTACATTTTTAAAATCAATTTTCATTCAGATATTCATATTTGTAAGAATAACAGTCTACAAAACTTTAATGCACCTCAGTTCACAGAACAAAGCAGAATCACCACACCTCTCTTTCTGCTCAAAGACTTTAAACATCCCACACAGCTAAAACACAAAAACACCAAAGAGACACACTGTTAATAACATATAGGACTACCTTTAGCTCTCAAAACTGCCAGGACATGGCATGGCATTAACTCCAGAAGGTGCTGATATGTAGTCTGAGGTATCTAGTACCAAGCACTCACCAACAGGTCCTGCAATTCCCGGACATTGCGAGGAGGTAGCGTGGCAGCACGAATTTGGTTTTCCAGGTGGGGGCCATAAATGCTCTATTAGATCAATGGAGGCAACAACATGACTTGGAAGTTACTGGAATGTTCCTCGAAACACACCCTGACAATTCAACCCTTATGACATGGTGCATTATCCTGTTAGTAAACCCCTACCAGAAATACTGTCGTCAAGAATGGGTAAACCCGGTCTGCAACAATGTTCACATAGCGCACAGACACCAGGTATTGTTCTGTAGGGAACTATGGGTCCTAATGTGCTCCATGAAAACATTGCCCACACCATATTACCCCCGCCACTGGCTTGTCTCCGTCCATCTGTTCACCCGGGAGGCAGGGTTTCGTTCATTGGAAATCGGCGTATTAGCACATGCCTATCGATGTGATGGACCAGAAAACATGATTCATTGGACCATGCAACTTTCTTCCACTCTTCTAAGGTCTAATTCTGATTTTTCTTGTCCCACTGCAGAAGCAGCTGGTGATGACGTGCCATTAGTGCAGGGACATGCTTCGGCCTCCGGCTGCATAGGCCCATATATGCAGTGAAGTATGCTGCACAGGCCCATATGCAGTGAAGTATGCTGCACAGTGTGTTGAGAAACACTGTCCGGGTTGCCACTGTTGTAGCTGGTGGCGATCTCGGCTGTTGTAGCTCTTCGGTCATGGCGAACAATGCGTATCAATCTTTGCTCTCCTCTGGAATCAATGCGCTGTCAACAACACACTGACAGCCAGCGACTTGTTGTTTCACCATCCATATACCACTTTTGATATGTGCTTACAACAACTGCACATGAACAGCCCCCTAAATGAGCCATTTCTGATATTGGTGTTCTCAGTCACTGAGCCATAACAATTTGACCTTTATAGAAGTCTGATAAATCAGCTGCTTTTCCCATTATGTCGCTAATCGCGCCTATGTTTAGAAAGCCAATGCATAGCTGCTTTATATACTCCAACATCAGCCATGCACACGCAGTGGTTTTGTTCCTGAGTGAGCCCATTGCTATAGATGGAAAGTGGTCATAATGGAATGGATCTTCGGTGTAGATCTTTTGGCTGTTATGGGCTATGCACAATGCGTCCTTAAACGTTCTTTTGAGTTATGAATTATTGCAATATATAATGGGTTTAATACACAAATTTTAATTTGCAATTCAACATTATTTGCAATTAATATTAATAAAGCAAAAAATTTGTTTTGCAAACATTAAAATATTATAGTAATACTCATTTATGAAATAAGTTGAAGTGAAAATGGTACTTACCTAAATCTCCAACCCATCCTTTTGTTATTTTATGTGCTTCAACAACAGTCACATTTAATATGTTACAGGAATCAGGAGTCACCTAATTAAAAGAAACAGAGATGTTTATTAAAAAAATCTCAGAAATGAATATTATAGTTTATTTAATAAATAATTAGTTTTAAGAGCTGATAAGTTAAATTCTAAAAAAATAATATTTGATAAAAGTATGTGACAGTTCTTTTATTATATCTTAAAATAATAACACTATTTTATGCTTCCCTTTGAGTGGCATGGCTTTTAGGACTTGCTGATGAAAAGCTGTATTTAAACATTATAAGTTAGATTACATATAATTATTTATTTTACTGTTTGTTTTCATAACCTTTCATTCATTAAGATAATAAGGAATTAAAAAAATATGAAAACAACAAAATAACTTAAATAACAAATTAATAGTATATATTAAGCGGCAGGGAATTTTTGTTATTGGATAAAGAGCAATCAAGCTCCTCAGTATTTAGCTACTAGATTTTTACAATTACTTATTTTTATCTTCATTTGTAAGAATATATATAAAAAATCTCATGAATGAATAAATATTGTGAAGCTGCCTAGAGAGTAAATCAAAATTCAGATCAGAAACAGAATAATAACAATGAAAAATATCAGCATTCAAAAGAAAATCTTTACATACCTTATGATACTTGAAACAAATATGTCTAAAGATATTATATCCATTCTCAGAATTATTTTCTACAATAGCAACAAAGCTAAATTGAGTACACTAGAAAAACTGACTCATGTCTGCATCTGGATAGTTACTGTTCTTTTATTCACTTTAGCAGTAAGCTTCTAATCTACCTTGCTTATTTCTTAACAATCACATTTAATTTTCCTTCAGTGTATGAAAATAAAAAGCAAACATATCCAGCGCATAAATTATGTCAATTTTTAATTTTTTACATTCTGCTTCAAAAGGAATTTTTAAAAAATAGACAATTGCTAATATGTACATTTGTTAGGAAAAAATTCATAAGATTTTTGATTTGAATACCAAAAATTGCTGTCAAGTAATTAAATGCCAAATGAGTAAATTAAATTAAAATAAGTGAACTGGTGGACATTGTTCAAGGCCAGCATCAGACCCAGCAAAATTGCCCAGGTGACAGTATTTAGGACAGCAAAATTTTGGAAGCCCTTTGGAGCATAATTTAGGAAATGCAGATTCCTACCACTGGACCTGAAATTACTTTGATATAAAAGCAGAAATTTAAGAAATTGCAGGAAATTGTAAAAATACAAAACTAAATTATGTTGCATACATCTATGAATGGTTTTTTAATAAATGCTAAAGACTCAAACTCTTCTGTTAAATTGCTTTTATGGAATATTACTGTACGTCACTTGTGTTATTCCCAATCCTTTCATGCTATCTTAACCCAGAATGTAGATTACACACTGGTAACCCTCGGACTAAAAATTAAACTAACTGAATGCTAGTAATTTGAACGTTTTGGTGGAAAAAGAGTCTAACCTTAAAAATTGCCAATTGAGTATAGTTTGCAGGATTTCTAAGATTGAATATTCTCTGCATATAGCCTAAGCTTTTATTATTTATTATTTGAAATATATAACCTTAGTGTTTAAGTCTTCAGTAAGTTACACAGTAAGTTAAGTGTATCAAAGAGAGAAAATGACTACTGTGGGGTCACTTAGATCAATGGACCCATCTTTGATAGCAGTTTAATCTTAATCCACTTTTGTATGTTAAATAAGTATTTGCAAAAAACTCAGGCATGGCTAACAATTATAATGGAACAGCATTTTTTTACCTTGGAAATAAGTTTCCTAATTTAAGTAAGGCAAAGTTAAATAGTGAATACTAGTATTTACAAGCATTTTGAGAATACATACTTCAGTGATATACTGCTATATTATGTAAGGCTAAAAAAAGAAGCATAAAATGCTGTCACAATGGCAACAAATAATTTTTTTTAAATCATGAAGCTGAGCGCTATGAAAAAATGCAGGTTGCACATGATATTAATCTATTGATTGCTACAGATGAGTATTTCACCATATAACTTACGAATTTCCATGTCTTGGATGAGTATATTAAAAAATACAACAATTTTTTTTTGTTAAAATAAATAATTTTAAAATATACACAAAACCCCAGCAGTGTTCAGTGAGTGTGGAGGCAGTAAAAGTGGCAATCAACATGTTATTAATAATTAAAAATAACATTTTCTGTCTAACCACTATACCGCTTGGGTGGAGAAAGAGACAAGTAGTATAAAATTAATGACCAGCATTATCAGAACTAAGAATACTTTGAAAAATATTTTAATTAAAACTACAAGAAGATTATGAATACACCAATTTGAATTAATAACATAATTCCAATTTGAAATGAAACAATAATGTAGATATTAATGAATAAGTGAATACTTTTATAACTTTTTAGCAATATTTGTAGCACAGTGCAACACAAACTACTGAAACTGGAATTAGTGTAGTATTTCATAAAATTATAAGTCTACCAAATGACAATTATTAAAACGTTAACAACAAAAGTATGAATAAAAAAATAAGTAAATATAAATTACAAATTCATTGATTTTGCTAGCTAAAGGATTTCATTAGTGACAAAAGAAATTAATCACAGAATTTTGTATGCTTTACATCTGCAATGATGTTCAAAATTATATTCAAGTATACAAAAAAAAAAAAAAAAAAGAAGTTACCAATCAGTGCATTTATTTTTTCATGGAGGGAGCAAAAGGCAAACGTGATTATGATTATTTTATACAATTTGTCCAAGCCTGTTTCTGGAAAGCAAATATTAACAAGTTATAATGACTAACATTGTGCTAATGCTTTACCCAAAAGTATATTTTCCAGCAAATTTTTGCTATTCCAAGATTTAATTTCACAACAGCAAAGTATCATTTGGAAAAATTTTTTATGTAAAAAATATATTTGCTATTTAGAAGGCGATCAGATAGTTATGGAAGTAGGCAGACAGCTGAATATTCCAAGGCCAGCCATCTTTGCCCTTTGGAAATAATTTAAAGACTCTGGAATGTAACTAACTGTATAATAAAAACCTATTAGTTTCACATGGTTGGATTTCCACAGAGCAATTCCGAAATAATAAAAATTTACAAAACCAAAAAAGTAAAGTAAATACAAGGCTTTGAAAGAATTTCTTTGAAAGTTTTTTCGATAAAATTTGGAATAATAAATGAAATTTAGCAAACATTGCTTTTTTCCAATTTACCTCCAAGCTCCCAAGCTATTTTTTAGAGATATGAATGTGAAGATATTTTATGAAGATGTCTATTTCTTATGGTTGATAT
Organism: Stegodyphus mimosarum; assembly: GCA_000611955.2. Classification (NCBI taxonomy): domain Eukaryota; kingdom Metazoa; phylum Arthropoda; class Arachnida; order Araneae; family Eresidae; genus Stegodyphus; species Stegodyphus mimosarum. Next base: position 151,827 of record KK120371.1, read on the forward strand.
TAAGCAACAAAGAATGCAGCATCATGTTAAACTTTTTTTGTTTCAAAATGATAGCAATTTTACTAATTAATGTAATTGTTTAATGTTTGCAATTAAATGTTAAATGTAATTAAACATTTAATACAATGTTTTATGTAATTAAAACAAAAAAGAAAACGAAAAACAAATTAAACTTACAGCAAAAATCATATCTGTATCACATCTGGAAACAAATACAAAAATATAAATAATAAATAAATAAATAAACCAAAACATAAAGAAATAATACCAAATAAACTGACTATCTGTGGTGTTTTACAAAATTCTCTCATGCAAAAGAAATCAGAAATATTATTTTGCAAGCTGCTTCTAGGTATTAAATAAACCATAACTAAAATGTTCCCAAAACATGGCTGAATGACATTGAATGTCCCATAATTTAAAGATAAAGCTTTATTTTCAAGCATAATAGAAAGCATAACAGAATAAAATATTAGTATACAGAACCAAACAAAAATTGTCTTATTACTAACATTTCAAAATTCACATGCAAAAATAGATATATAAAAGATAAAGAAAAGGATGTTGAACGAAGCAGGATGCTTCACAGGATGTGCAACTTCCTGAATCTGTTCAGAGAGAAACATTATTATGGTGAAAAGATACTTTTTCAGTTTAAAAAAGTATATTTATTCTCAAAATACTGTATATATACAATATACATACAAATATATATAAAAGTGCAAAATGCTAAGAAACTGAAAAAAAGTCTTAAAAAATTTTGAAAACTTTTGCTGTAGTTTATGCAAACTCTTTTGAAGATATTCAATTTCAAGTGCTTAAAGCAAATTTGTGACTAATTAATTTAGTTCACTCAATATGTTTAAGAAAAATAAAAATGTGATGCATTACAACATACATAGATCATGCATTACAACATACATAGAAAATTTATATGCATAAAATTGCTCATAGCAAATAGAATTGATTCATGCATTATGACTTTTATGTACAATACATAAATCTAATATACATACACATGGAAATATTGAAAACATTAAGACAAGTTATAATTTTTATAAATAAATTTTACACTGTGTGTGAGGAGAGACTAACAGCAATTTAAATGTGTGAATGATAACAAACATTTAATTCAATTGAAATGGAATTAGTCTTTATTTAAATGTATTAAACATTGTATCTAAATTTATTATGCTCAAATTTTAAAAGTTATTGCTGAAATACACAGTGACAGTGATATTTTTCATGGTATTAAATATATGAACAGGATGAAGCTAAATAAATGATATAGTTACCTACATTTGAGTTCAGTTATTGCATTTTATTATAATGGTATTAAATGGCATATGGCTATTTTCCCATTATATGAACGATGGGAGAAGGAAATGCACACAATCTAGGCAAAAGGTCAACCTTTAACACTGATTTTGTAGAAAAAATACTGTTCTTTTCAATGGAGTCACATAGTTCTTCAAGAAAAAAATTATTCTATGAAAATAATAATATGCTTTCTCTTTCAAAGTACAAAAATTTATTTGAAAAAATTAAAAATAAAATAAAAAATATCTACTTTTTTTTTTTACAATTAGGAAAGGAAGAAGTAAGAAATGTTCTTCCGGTAAAAGCCTGGATGCAACAGGAGTATACATGAATTTCTTTAGAAATGAAGCAAAAGTGAAAATAGGCAGTGCAGTAACATTACAATCGGCTCATTTTCAAATTTCGCTAACATATGCTGT
>KK120371.1:153741-168909 GCA_000611955.2 Stegodyphus mimosarum
CTGTCCCTTTCAAGTTTTATGTTATTCAACTTGTTTGTTTTGGAACCTAATTTATTTTTTTTAAGTAAAGAAGTTTAATTATTTTAAATATGATCTATTAGTGTGTTATATTGATGATAAAAATTAATTACAGAAGTTTTTTTCTTTAGTAAATCAATAAAAAAAAATAATTCGTCTTCCACTTCATGACAAGTTCGTTACCTTGTTCAGATTATTTTACCCCCCCCCCCCCGTTAAAAGGGGCAGTACATATTCAGTTACATAGATAAACTAGTCAAGCTAACTTTGACTACTTTGAATATATACTGCCCCCTTTAGGCAGATTTACAAATTAATTGGGGGTAAAATAATTTCAAGGTATTGGAAAAATTATTAATTATTTTTATTGATTTGCTAAATTTATACCTAAAAGTTTTTATTAATTTTTTTTTGTGTATTTTAAAATTGTAGAAATATATTTATAGTCATCTTTATGCAATGCATTGTTCAAATTAAACTTTAAATATAAATTTATCTCGAATTTCCTTTCTTTCCTTCTGGGATAGCATATATAAGCAAAATTTGAAAATGGGCAAATCCATTGTATTGTATTTTTATCTAATTTTATTATTTATAGTATAATGCATCGCAAAACATACATCAGAAAAGAATTAGCACAGAAAAAGGCCTAAAAAAAATATGAGTAAAAGCTAGCTAAACCTGAAAAACTTGCAAGGAAGGAAGAGGAGGAACTTCACTGATTGGTTGCTCAGACAAAAGCCTGCAGAAAAAATTTATTTACAATAAAATAACAAGCATAATTTACACAGCAAGTTAAAAGCAATAAACTAATTATAATAGCTATTTAATACAAAAAATGTTTCAGAGAAATTATTTAAAATTGATTTATATTTAAAATCTATCATTCGGATTCTGTAATTTTTAGTCAAATTCACTGTATGATGAATTTATTCCAACCCTTACTGAGAATGACGCATAGCTTCGCAATCAAACTTTGAAAAATTACTCATTTCTGCATACCATTTATACCCTTTTAATGAAAGTTAACTGGCACAATGAGGTAAAATTATGTCAAAGTATTTAACGAAGATAGATGATTACAAAGAAAATATTCATATATACATATAGCAAATAGCCTTCCTCTTTACCGAATTGCTTTTATGAAATGCTCTGCATAAAATAAAATGCATTCCTTTCATAACCAATCTGAAATCAATAAAATTTCAATAAGAATTTACTTTCACAATGTTGATTTAGTGTAAAAAAAGAAGTTTTAAAATGAAATCTAAACAAAATGCTGTTATTATAAGCATTAATGAAAATTCTCTTTCCAATCATATTCATTAACTGATATGAACAAAATCTTAAATCAATAACATTTAATGAATTTATTATGTACATGGGTAAAAATTAATGACATTTTTGTGATTTGCATTAAGACCTAATTTTTTAGCACTTAAAAAGAAAAAAACCGCATCATTTTTTTTTTTTCCTTTTTAAACTAATTTTCTGATTGCATGTGTTGAAATACGAAGCTTTCATTTTTCTATTTTAATTATAATTCTCTTAATTTAGTAAGGTATCGCGAATACATTTTCGTGCATTTTATAATAACAAAGGAAAATACAAATTTCCACAAAACAAACAATTTGTTCACAATAAAGTTTTGGTTTGCTTTCATCAAAACAAATATAAATAATTTATTGAAACAATATTTATCATCGTTTCGTAAATTTTGTTGCTGCATAATAATTCAAAATTGAAATTTTTAATAATAAATTAAGAAAATGGACTCATAATAAGAATGTAAAAATATTAATTTATGCTGTTTGTTATGAATAATTAATATATATGGTACTCATAGCATTTCCAGACATTTTGAACTTTAAGTAATTAATAAACAGAGATGAGACCAGAGGAATTCTTACAATTGATCTGCTAAAGTTTCGCACTCCATCCTGTCACACACGTATGTGTCTGCTTCATAACTCTCAAATCGTGCGCTATCGCTATGTTTATTTTGTTTTTTGCGTCGCTACGGTTACGAGTACGATTAAAATAACAGCGGCTTTCAACGCAGAGAGACTTGAGCAAAATGTCTCTTAAAATGAATAGCTAATATCAGTGGCGTAGCTAGACGCCCTTTTTTGCAGGTCCTTTCAATGTACACCAGAATGAATAACTCCATAAAATGTGAAAATAAAATATAGGGAAATTAAGAAAAGCTCTACATAAATTTTTGAAATAAAACTTTAACTTCAATTTCCTCAAGTTCTCTTTTGCTTACTTTTCTGCTAGAAAAACATCGAGGACGTTCTACTATTAAGAACATACATGTTAATTAGACTTTCAGAAAGCAGTGCTTCCTTTTACTCTGTATGAGGCGAAGACCATCAGTAGAACAAAATTAGCAATATGGACAAAATAAGACGAAAGTATTAAATCAAGTGGCCTCCATTAGTCGATGAAGTAAGTAAGTTTCTGGTGGAAGGTCAAAATCAATGAACATAAGAGAATAGTACGAACAAAAAATGTTAGAGATGGAGAATGTCCGAGAGATATTTGTGTTTTTTCTGTAGGAAACGGAGAACATCTGAGACAGTTGATGGAGTTGCTGGGATGAGTGAGAACTGAATAGAAGAAATTTCTGGCAAGTTTTTCAATATATTTCTGAATTTTGTATACTTTGAGATCACAATGGATGTACGAATTAGGAATGAATTAAGGCGCGTTGATAATCTCTTCTGAGTGCATTGTTTTGAAGAGCTTGGATAATTTAAAGGTGAGTTTTGGCAGCATGGCACCAGACAGCACTAGCCCAGAGTAATGCTGGTCGAAGTATAGAGAGATTTATATAAGATGAGTTTATCTGAAATGGCTATATGATTTCTTCTGCCAAGAAATGGGCGTAGAGTTTCAAAAGTGATATTAATTTTTTGCACAATTCCTCTGAGATGTTTCTAAAAAGTCAATTCTATCCAGAATGACTCCTAGATAGTTAATTTCGTCAACTCAGTCAATTTCTTCATTAAACAGAAGAGATCTTCGTGGGTGAAATTTGTTTGTGCTTTACGAAAAATCATTGCTTTTGATTTTTCAGTATTGTTGCGTGCGTACGGGCAATAACAAACAACACAAATAATAATTTCAATAAGTAACTAAAAACAAATCAAATACTAAATCAATAAATGACTGCACAAATTTGCAAATAAGGAAACAAATAGGACTGTGGTCTTATATTAAGCGGCAGTTCCAAACGTGATATTTCTATTTTATCACCAGAGGCAGTCTGGGGGGTAACGCAGGATGGCGTCCAAAAGAGTTTATTTTTAAACTGCTGAGCTAAATCTTTCCGAATGATGGTAGAATTGGCTCCTGTGTTGATGGTCATATTGCAAGAACTCCATTGATATGCCTCATGATGAAGAGTTTATTACTGTGGTCATTTACTGAAAAAATCTGAAGCACTTTAAAACGGTTCTTCACATTATTTTTAAAACTGCGCTCCGAGAGATGGCCACTAATTTGTTTCCTGCGTCGTCGCTAGGGAGTGGTCTTATTTTTAGTGCCCTGGGGTATTCTGCAGTTTTCTCCTATGCGGTCTTCAATACCTCAGTTCCAACACTTTACAGTCGGTTTCTTGTCACTCCTATTCCGTATCAAGGAATTTACTTGTCTGGTTGAATCGTCTAGACGAGCAGTTACTTGATCCACTGGCTCTTGTACTTCAGCAGATCTGATTGGGTCTCGATTTGTTTGCTGCGCTGCCTCGCATTTCATGGCGTTTACCAGTGCGCTTTTTAAATCCTTGACATCCGCCATTCGTAGAGCTTTCTGTATTTCAGGATCCCGGATGCCATCGACTGCAGGGACGGGATTCCTTTATTTCTGCTGGGCGAGTTGAGACAGCCTTTCAACACCTGTGGCGAACTTCTAGAAGGTTTCCATAGGCTTCTATCGACGATCTATTTCAGTTGAAGCCTTCTGTTGTCTTTTAAACATTTCTGGAACCCCGAAGCTCTGGATATAGCTTCGAAGTCTAGCCTTTTTTTCGTGAAGAGTTTGAAGGATATCCGCAGTGTCTGCTCTGAGAGAAGCTGAGAGATGACAGGTCTTATCTTGGGAATCTCATCCAATCGCGTCTGCCTCTACAGAAAATTGTATCTTATACTCTTGCCGGTCAGAGAGCGGCGAGAAGACATGGGTAAAAGTTTGAAACCCTCAGAATTGCTCTCGCTTTGCATTTCTTTAAGGTGTCAACTTCTTTGGCGAGAGCAGCAGAAACCCTGTCTTCAATTTGTCGTGTTATTCGTTCTTGGACGGCAAAACTCTTTCTTCAATTTCTCCAAGTGTGTTTTCAAACGTGTCTATTCTGTCTTCCATAGCTTCAAATTTGCTCTGTATTATGGCAGTAATATCTTTTTTCATTTCCTCTTGACCTGCTTCAGTCTTCTCTTGAACTGATTTGAGGATGCCTTCCATCTTTTCTCGACCCATCCTCATCTCTTCTTGGCCCGCTTTCATTTCTTTTTGGCCCGTTTTCATCTCATTTTTAATGGATTCTTGAGCAGCTTCTATCTTTTCTTTAACGGATTCTTGGCCAGCTTTCAACTCTTCTTTGAACGCAGCAAAGGCTGCCATTAAGTGCCCTAATTGTTTCCTCATCGCTCTTGTCACTCGCATTCAACCCCACTCCTGACACCAAAAAGTGCTGCTTGCGTACGGTTTCATAATAGGCTGAGTACACAGTGGTCCTATTAGAGATTAATAAAATTTGTTTTTATAAAAAAAGTATTTCAGAGCTCTGGAATTGTCCACAGATATATTTGTGCAACTGTTCACAGTGCCACACAATACACTCAGTAGTTACACTTTAAACTACTAAGAACGTTAAGCACAACCAAATGCAAAGCGCATCTAAAGAGTAAGCTAGATCGGATATCTTAGTTCACGCAGAACTAACAACTCGCAACAACAATGACTAAGCAACTGAGAGCAGATGCTCTCTTTTCGGACTTAAATAATTTTCAACCTGCCGCAGAGATATTTTAGTACTTTCTGCTTCTCAAAAGTACTGGAAATCAATACTAGGGTGGAATTACGGTTGCAGCTAACATAGTGGTAAATTACAGTTATTCAGTTTCAGTATGTGTAGAACACCAGAGAGAAGGGGTACCCAGACCCAGCTTAATTACTATGCACGGTTATTTGCCCCAACCCCTAGAGGTGATCCCAAGAGGCATAACCCCCCCCAACACAACACCGCCAACACAGGGGGACTTATATGCTCACACAGTCTGGGTTAAGTACCCAAAGCCAGAGACGGTCGGCAACGCATCCACGAACAAAGAGAATATAATACAGTCCGTCCCCAAGAGTTGACCAAGGGGAGCCAAACTCCAAGGAAAACATTCCTAATCTAACCATGTAGCAACCACAGAACCAAGGAGAAGACGAGACAGTACCTGTATCCCTGCCAAATCTGAACCATCCTCCGAATGAACCAAGATTCTAATCCTGTGAAGATTGATTATGTACCCCCGTGGTTGAGACTGCCTAGGTACAGATCGTAGGCAGTACTTCCCAGGAATTCTCCTGAGGCAACCCCTGGGAGAAATTACAGTGATACAGGGACCAGACCAAAATGTCGCCAAATGGTTGCCAAGTTTTAACATTGAGTAAATAGGTGTCTCGCCAAATTACCGAGACACTTATTTACTGAATGTTAAATACACTTGCACCAGTGTTTTTAGTTTTACGTCATAGATTTTCTCTTTAGATTTTTCAAGTTACCTTACACAGAAAAATATACACAATTTTGCATATAGCTGCACTAAAATCATCTGTCTGTGTACAAAACTGGTATATTTTTGTGCCAAAGATAACTCACGATCTTTTGTGCCAAAGATAACTCACGACCTTAACTCACGATCGGCAGTTTTAAAGGTGGTAGTTAGATGTGGTAATTTTAAAGGTGTTAGCTACATTTTGTAGGCATAATTCTGAAAATAGCAGCGCATTGTCAGAATAAATAAGTATGTAAATATCTTTACGTGCAAAAAATCTATGCAATGTTTGAATAAAATATTCTGTACTTAAATTTGGTACTAATTCTAAACAAACCCCTCGAGTCACTGCGTAAGTAAACAATGAAATATACACTCTTTAAAATCTTTAAATACTGTTGCGAAAAATTCGGAGGGTTGCGCCTGTAGGTAAGCTTTCCGGCATAGCAATAGGGTTGCCATAAAATAGTGTATAGTAGGGTTGTCAGATTGGCGACTTTATCGCCCATTTGGCGACCAAATTGGCGATATCCCATGGTTCGGGAAGCTTCTAGAATAACTTCCTGTCGAGATATTTCTCGAAACGTGTCGAACTTAAAGAAAAGCTATATAAGCCCTTGCGTTTCTGAGAGCCAGTTAGTTACGAGAAGATTGTGAAGTATTGTGAAGTTGTTGCGAAGAGTGTGAGTAGTGTGATTAAGTAGTTGCGAGCAGTGTGTGATTAGTTCTGAGGATTGCGAGAATAACTGCTTACTGTGAGTGCTAAGCAACGCGAGAGTTTTGTGAACGGAAAGCGATCGAGATAGTGCTTTGCCGTGAAGCTACTTTTACAGTATAGCTTGACAGTGTATTGGTGATTGTTCCACGGTGTTTATTATAAGTTTAGTGTTGCCGTGAAGCTACCTTTACAGTTACAGCCTGAAGCTATGTTGCTGATTGTTTCAGCGTATTTATTGTAGATTTTCGACGCTTTTAAAGGTGATTTTGGAACTGTGCTGTAAATAGTGATTCCTGTAAATAAATTGTGCTTTTTATTGTTCTGCATCGTGTTTTCATCGGATACTCTCAAATCTACGAACCCGTAAAACGCAACAAATTCTAAACAGACTCCTCGAGTCACTGCGTAAGTAAACAATGAAATATACACTCTTTTACCATCTTTAAATACAAAGGTCCTTTCTCCACTCGGACAGCAGGAAGAGTCCCATGTCCAGCTCTAGCATTACATTTTTTTGCAAAATGGCGAACATATAACATAGATTTTACAAAACGTCTAGCTATTTAAATCAACAATTTCCCTTTTACTTGCACTAAAGTTTCACTTACACCGCTATGAAGTACCTTTCAATGACAGTTAAAAATTATTAAACAAGAAAAATATCTGGAAAAATATACTCACTTTATGATAACGTAATCAAATATCACATAGCATTACATATTTAAGTTTTAATCACAGAACTTTGTGACCTTAAACTGTTTATGAATCTAAATATATATGACGTTACTCTTAAAAATTTAACCAAGTCACCAAAGCTCTCCAGCTTTAACACAGGATTTAAAAGTTGATCACCACTGGTAACTTGAGTCACAACTCTCTCTTCAACATTATCTACTACGTTGCAATTCTCGTTCATTTTAGACCATTTTATATCATCTTGATGTTACCACGGAGGTCCATGCCACCACATTCGATCTACTACAAGCTCAGTCTAACACCAAGAGTGATTCTGCCGGTATGATTATATGATCCAGGACAATGATACCACATTCTCGGTCATGTTTAATCCTGAATTTCCGACACGCGATTTTGTACGAACGTTTTTCATCGTCAGGATGAATTCTTTATCCATTGAAGTACAGTGAGAGATTCGGTCCATAAATAAATCTTTGCTTGAAGAAAATGCACACAGACTGTAGTCACAAGTCTTGTGAAGAATCACAAGCATTTTAAGAAGAATAAAAAAACAATGTAGTCCCAACACTTCAAGCGTTTTATCAACATCACGAAAATACCAACGAGGTATTTGGATATTCAGTAGATCACATAGTTGCTTTTACCATTTGTTCCATTTTTCTTGCAATTTTGGTGGCATAATTTCCTCCCAATTAATGCCTTTAAGCCACAAATATTGAAACAGAATTTCTGTTTGAATCAGATATGGAGCAAGAAACCCAACAGGATCGAAGATCTTGGAAGCAGCTTTTAAAACAGCGTTGTTTGATCATGTGACAGGATGAAATTTATAATGACTTGAGCATTAAAACAGAAAATATCCTTATTATTGTGCCATTGAAGTCCAAGAATCTTAGAGAGGGAATCACAATCGGACAATTTAAAATTGATTAAGTCGTTGTTTCATTTATACTGGTTCTTAAAGCATCCGAATTAGAATCCCATTTGGTCAGAGTCATTGATACCTTTTTCATTATATCATTAGCTTTATGATTAGAGAAGTGCAGCGAAGAGTCCTTCTCTGTATCTGATCCACAAATGAAGTCGTCAATATACGTGAAAAGTCTTCTAACATTTCTACAGTTTGGGAATAGATATTTTAAATTTTCTTCAAAATATGCTCAATGCAAGCACTTAGTAAAAATGGACTTGATTTCGCACAAAAATTACATGACACATTCGATAAACTTGAATTCTTGTCAATCCATAAAAATAACGCAGCATCCCGATCTTCATAAATAACATAAATTAAAAAAAATAATGTGAATGTCTGACGTAATATAATTAATATAAATCCTTCTGAATGTCTGACGTAAATATAATTCGAAGAAGTCGAAAAACGTATTAAAATTTCAAAACTTCAGGAAGAAGATTTGATCCTTGCAATAGATTATCATTTAGAGATTCATGACTTTTTTCCTTTGAAGAAGCATCATAAGCAATGCGAAGTTTTGTCGAATTGCGATCTTCACTTTCAGCATTCTTAAAATTTGTCACAAATTTGTCACTTTAAGTTACGTTTCATCTTTCCATAGAAGTCTAACTTCGTATCTATCAACCATTTAAAGCAATCGGGCTTCCAAACATTTGTAAAGCCATTTTACTTTGTTCTTGGTAAAAGATTCTTTTTATTCCTAAAGATACAATATCCCCAAACGATTGAACGCTTTTTAAAAGCCTCTCTTCTACACAATCGTGCATTTGAAAATCCGAAGAAGAAAAATCTTTCTTGTATACATCTGTAGCGTTCTACTGTCCTGCTGTCGCGTAGAACCTTGAGAGATAGTGATTGCACTGAGGAAGGGTTAAAACTGATCTTTATTAAACTCTTTAACTTATTTACAATGCGTCAACTTGACGCTAACATACTACGCCTCAACAACAATTGAAACAGTATAATCAAACTTAAAATAAGAGATATTCACAAACAGTAGAATTACCCTACAGGACTCAAATAATCCTGTAGCCTACACCGCGCAGATGAGTCTAGTGGCAGCAAGATAATAGCGCTTAAGCCACGTCAAAACCAGCAGCACCTGCTAAACAGAAGTTTGCGTATAAGCACGCACGGCAATTTCCCGGACCCTCTTCCTTCACTGGAACGTCGATATTTAACTTATTCTTCCACTAGTAGAATTTGCATTTCTTGCGCGCGGTACTAAACTTAAATATTATGGCCCGGACAATTAGGGGAATGAAGGCTTATAGGAAAGTAACTTAAAATTAAAATTAACTGAATATTTAAAATAAATAGAAATCCCTACATTTGCCCATGCCAGAATTTAGAGACTTGGATAAAGATCCTTAAAGATCTGTTACAAACTCATAAATTCTACAACTGACAAGATCTGAGCCTCGTTTACATTCAACATACTAGAATTTAAATGATTACAGACAAAAATTTTGTCATCATCATAGTTCAGCTGGAAATCCTTTGTTATCTTCAATTGTGGTTCAGTCAACTCCTTCCAGTCATCGGGAAGGAACACTTATGAATACATGATTCTAAATAACATGGAAATTTCACAATACAATCTTTTATTAGGTTCTAGCCTTTATTTAGCGTAGCTTTCTCAGCTTCTCCGAACATTACTGTTTTTTTATGCCACAGTCGTTCAATTCACATTCATGCTTAAATTTTAAACTTTAATCCCCTTATGGTTCTCCACAAGGTGGTGTGAAAACGCAAGTGTTTTATGTTATAGTGGACAAAATATCCACCTAAACGCACATCGACTGTTAGCACATAACAGCCTTCTTAGACACACCCTAAATTCATTTCTAAGTTCTCCATGAGCTAATAAACATGCAAATTAACTAGAGTGTCAGCGGAGACGCTAACAATAGACAATAACATGAAAATTTTGCTTGAATGGATCCTTTTCTTCGCCAAAAGTGTGAACCTAAAATAAATTGTCATTAACAAGTACTAATACGAAGCTGCTTGTAACAAGGCAGTTCTTTTGACGCGTTAACATAAATAGTCTTTCGACAAAGGAAACCGAACTACTAGTCCTTTACATAACATACATAACAATTCTATAATACATTATACTTTGTACTTTCGCCAAATAAAGCTGAATTAACTTTAGTTCTCAATCGAAGCAATAGCTTTTCTCCTGTAACTTCGTATTAAACATTTTCATGCAATTTTACATAACAGAAAAGATTTAGAGAAAAATTCACTGTTCATAGTTGTGAAGGCAAGCCTCCACATAAGATGCTAACTGCAACCGACACTGATCACGAGGCGAGATTGAAGGACGGAACCGGTTTCTCGCTCTTCTGCTGCTGGCGCTCGTCGAGGTAGGACGCCCTTCTGGGCAGTCCTGACCGGCGGAGATGTTGTTCATTCCTGGTTGCACAACTTAGCCAATTTTTCATCTTTTGAAGTTTCATCTATGTACATCCATATTTAACGAATTCCTCAGGTAAAATGCCTCGTATTGCCTTGCATCGAGAACCATCCTCTGACAAAAATTTGTTACGGAAAGAAATTTCGTGTTGAATTTCTTCGGACTCTTGTTCGTTCCAAGAATTCATATTGCCACGTGTTACTTCTTCACGTCTGAACTCCGGACTGGTAAATGCATCTGATTTAATTTCATCGTATTTCGAAGTGACTTTATTTAGAGTAACTCTATTGAACATGCTGTCAATGCAAGGACAGTACACGCGTAGATGATTTAAGATTCTTCTGGACTTCGTCTAGCACTCACGAGTAGCTTCATGCATGCCTTGTATTAGTTATTCCATCTGGCATAGTGTATTTTTTTAATCTATTTCTTTTACAGTCTGGCTAACTAATAAATTGTAATTTGTTTCAACAAGATCATGTAGCTTTCTTTGGGGTAAGTTATATTCTTGTTTTTTGTACTTCCTAGATCACACATTTTACCCTTACAGTCCTTTCTAGTATTATAGGTTATTGCGGTAACACAACGTTTAATATTTATTATTTTCACAGTTCTTCCCAATATATTTCAAGTTATCACGGTCTGTTAGGTATGCATCATCACTACATTTGCTGCCGTGAACTCAGGTACACATTTTTACTACATTTGGTGCCGTTCCAAAAAAAAATTCAAGTCTAATAAGGTTGAGAACCTAAATACTTGCAATAAATTAAATAATCATTAATCGTAATTTTCTGTTCATGTTATGGACTTGAGATAAGGTGTGTGATCTACTGCTACACGTGATGTGAATTGAAATGTTTTGAATATATATTTTCAGACATATGTAATATATTTAACTCATAAGTAAATTTCAATAATATAACATTGGAGTGTAGTGATATTGCTAAGTATATAGTAGTATTTAAATACTAATTTTAAGAAATGTCTGATCTGTCCATTTTGATGTCATGTATGTGGTAAAATATGTTGAAGAATATGATAATTAAGAATTAAATTTGTTATTCGCATTGATAATTACAAAATTATGCATATTTGATAGATGACTTATGCACATTACAATTTAGCATTAAGTATTGATAAAAAAAATTTATGTATATTTTAATGTGTTAAAATTGAATGTTCTAGAGGTAATATAAAAAAGAGATAGCAACTTAAGTAATTATCAGTAGTTAAGTTCATCTATGCCAAAATCAAGAGTAAAATCAGCTGCCATAATGACTACTTCCTTAGCTTCTGCTTTGCCTACATTTAGTGGTAATGTCTCTGAAAATGTTAACTTCTTTTTAGATCAGATAAATAGTGTGGCACAGCTTGAAAAATGGCCAGATGAGAAAAAGTTAATTATTCTAAAAATTAACTGTAGAGATAAAGCTCTAGATTTCTTGGTCAATGACCCACGGGCAGCTAAAGAAAATAATTTTGATAATTTAGAAAAACTACTAAAAGAAAAATTTGCTCAAGTTGAACCTTTTCAGGTTATTCAACAAAAATTTTCAAATATTTCTCAAAAGTGTAATCAATCGGTCAGAGAATTAGCTGAAGAAATCACGACTGCAGCCACAAAATACATTAATGAAGATTCAGTTGAAAATCCTAGCCTACACAGGTTAAAAGAAAATATGAAACTCACAAAATTTCTTGAAGCTCTTAGAGCTGATATCAGAATAGAAGTTAAAAAGTTAGGTCCTTCTTCATTTGATAAGGCTGTAGAACTAGCTAGTAATGTCGAAAATGCTTTAAATGATCAAAAGATTTATCTTAACAGCATTAATGTTGAGCAAAATTTAGAAATTAATACTTTGCTTAAAGAAAAGTTTGAACAAAATAAAATAATTCAAGAGTTAAAAGACAAAATAAATGAATTATCTCAAAATATTCAGGTAAATTCTTCACATGCAAAATTTAATCAGAGTGCTTCTACATCTCAGAATATGAATAGATTTGATAATGTATCTTGTCATATATGTAGTAAAAAACACTTAACAACAGAATGTTGGTATTTTCCTAAGCATAATAGACAGAATTATTCTAGCAGAACTTTCAGAGGTCATAGAAGTTTTCGTGATAATCGACGCAGGACTTATCATCCTTACAGAGGCAATAATCAGTATAAAGGAGGGTTTAACAATCATTTAAACTAGTTAAGGATTCTTGCCAGAAATATGATATTAAATTTAGACCCCTTCCAAGAATCCATAAAGACTGGGGGCATAAAAAATATTTCAACAGACAAACTACTTATAAAAAAATGCTTAATAAAAACAGCAATCAATTAGTAGAAAATAAGAGTAATAAAGATAAAATTACTACCAAATTGTTAATGTCTTGTAACTCTGAAAATTCTAATTATCTGCCAATAATTAAAGTTAAAATTGGTTCTCACACTTATGAAGCTCTTCTTGATACAGGTGCTAATTTGTCTTTAGTTCAGCCAGATGTTATTGAAGAGATTAAACAGTTCTCTAAAGTTGAATTTGTTTCTCGTATGGTCAGAATAAAGACTATTGAAGATTCTTCTATTCCTTACATGTCTGCAGTTAACTTGAAATTCAAAATTCAAAATAAATGGTTTACTAATTTATTTTATGTTACTCAGAACAATTGGAATTCCACATATCAGATGATTCTAGGGTATGACTTTATTCAATGTAACAGAATTTTGTTAGATACTGTAAATAAGAAACTCATAATTGACAACACTCATCTAAACTTTGAAGAAAATTCTCCTAATAAAACAGTAATGAATTCATTTATAAATGCTAAAAAGAAAAATCACAATTTAAATGTAGTAAGAATGGTTTCTAACATAACTGTCTTGCCAGGTCAATCTCAAATAATTTCCTTGGCCATACCTGAAGCTTTAAAACAATTTAAAGAAATTTTACTTTGTCCGAAAACATCTAAAATTAGATTTCACATCAATGAATCTCTGCACACAGTTGGTCGGTATAACCATATTCAGACTATCATTGAAAATAATACCAATGATAAATTAATTTTAAGAAAGAATTCTGTCATAGGAACTGCTGTACCATTCCATTTTGAAGATATTGTAAGATATTTAGAGGCTATTCCTTTGACTAATATCACTTCTGCAACAATAATTAAATATATGAATCTGTATTTTTCAAAATTTGGTATTCTAAAGATAATATTATCTGACAACGGGTCAAATTTTTGTTCAGTTGAATTTGAGAATCTTTTAAAAGAATTAAATATTGAACACAGGAAAAGTTCCATTTATTACCCACAATCTAATGGGATTGTAGAAAGAGTTCATAGAACTATGAAAGAAAGCATAGCTTCTTTATCTAATAAGGTTTTTGAATGGTCAGATAGATTGGCATTTTTTTAACTTTATTACAATAATTCAAAGCACATAGTAACAGGTTTCACTCCTGCTCAGTTATTTTTTGGTCGAGAACTTAATACACCTTTAGACATAAATAATGAACCAGTTGTAGCAGACAATCCTTCACAGTACGTGTTGCGTCAAAAAGAACACATTAAAGCTACTAGAGAATTAGTGAAACAAAATGAAGAGAAGTATTTTCAGAATCAAGATAAAGTTGTGAAAGGTAGAGAAAGGCCTAAATTCAACATTGGGGATGAAATATTTTTAAAAGCTTTACAACCACCTCATGTTTTACAACCAAAATACATTGGTCCTTTTAAAATCTTAAAAATTTTTCGGAATGAAAATTATTTGATTCAAAATATCACTGATAACAAAACTCAAAAAATTCATTGTAGTAAGTTATTTAAAAGAGTTCCTCTGAGGTCAAATTTAACAACTTAATAGCATTGTTTTCATCGAGCTTGTTTTTCTTGTTCACTAAGTAAGAAAAAATAATTAAAGAAAGTAAGAAAAAATTCACACAAGTTTTGTGTTTGATATGAATGTAGTGGATTTAATTCCAATTAATTTTTTTTTGGATTTTCTTGGTTAGTATGGATGTAGGTTGGCCACCTTCATTTATACGTTTGGTCAGTTGCAGGCTGGTCCGGGTTGACTACGTCAGGGAATTTCAACAAAAAAAAGGGGTATAAAAAATCTTGAGAATACTTAGTGATTATTACAAGTATCTAGCTAGTAATGAAAATTTGCTATTTTATAATTTGAGTAATTTGGAATGAATAAGTAGTTAAAGAGAATTGTAGTGTAATTATTCTTATATACTTAGAAGTAAGAGAAAATTGATGGTATATAATAATAATAAAAAAGTTCAGATGATATGGTGATAACACAAATTGTCAAAAAGGTGATAAAAATGATATGATGTTAAAAAAATTGTTATAAGAATTGGTAAAAATGATACAATATAAAAAAATTGTTAAGTAAGATATAGTGAATAAGAGTTGGTAACAACAGTGAAAGATTGTATGAATTGCGAGGGGCACTATGTTACAAATATAATGTGTTCACGGAGTCTAGTGAAGATTTATGCTACTGTATGTGAAACATGTATGTATTAGTTCTTAGTTAATTTTAATTTAATTCGCATGTGTA
>KK120371.1:176613-209389 GCA_000611955.2 Stegodyphus mimosarum
CTCGTGGACGACCACTACTAAACCCCCAGATAGCTGTTCCTGTAGTTTGAAATTGTCTCCAAAGTCGTGAAACGATGGTGTGAGCAATTCCGAACTCTGCATCCACACTTGTCACACTGCGGTATTCCTCCAACTTCCCAATGATTCGACCTCGGGTAAAAGCATCCAGATGTCGTCTAACAGATTGATTATTCGCCATTTCTCGCTGAGGCAGCAACTCGGTGTGATTTTTAACTGCTATACGGCGTGCAATCTCTTTGCCAGAAATACTGATCTTACACCGACAACATGCTTTATACTACTCAGACACTCCCCCATTACGTCTACCTGCATATCTGCGCATGTGCTACCGAATATCACCTTACTTAATCTCCTGATTGGTCTTTCTGTCCGCTCTGCCTCTTCGTTCAGCTGATATGCTAATTTTTCGACTTCGTCCTTAATGTTTGCACACCAGCGTATATATATATATATATATATACACTATCCGGTGATTTTTGCTGTGGAAGTGACTTACAGAAACTGATTTTATGAACCGCATAAAAGTGATTCAGATAAAGGAATTCATTAAAGAAGAATCACCTTTTTTTATGAAGTTTTGGAAATGTTAATTAACCTAAGAAAAATTTTATTATTCACGTGCTATTTGAACACTAACTGCGACAATAAATCAAAAGGCATTTATTTCAAATTGCTAGTAAATTGTTTAATTTAATTCTAACGGAACGAAAATAGTTTAACTCAACGAAACGTTTGGTTCTTGAGATAAATATTAACGCAACTTTTCTCAGAAGCTTATAAATTTTAAGAATTCATATTCAAAAACGCCAAGAGGTACACATGTAAATAATTTCATTCAATTAAAAAGGAAAAAATATATTTAATTAATGAGTAATGACTAAAATTCAGGTGAATGGTTCGAGTAATTCGAATTCATTAGATTTTAACAACTTTAAATAAAAAAATATTTTATCAAAGGAATGCATTAGAAATGCTGCATGAAATATTAAGACTAATAACCTTATTCGATTAATTTGTTTCAACTCATGCTTTTTTTTTAACACAAGCTTGCTTAATAATAATCTAATGAGAGGAAGGAAGAATAAAAATGAGCGATAAAGGAAGAAAATTAAAAAAAGATTCACTTTGTGAAAACCTTTCATAAATTCCTTATTAATTGCTACAAAATAAGAGATTAACAACACGATAAATGAAGCAAAATTTCTGTTGTGCAGGAGCTAAATAGATAGCATCAGAAAAGTCTTTTGTTAGTTAAAAGAAAAGTATAATCCTTAAGATTTTTAGTCACAGTTGTATGGTTCCGCGCTACTGTAAATGTTAACTCCTGGAACTTTAAATAATTATAATGCATTAAATTTAAAAACCTATTCTAACTTAAATATTTAAAAAAATCTTCAAATCCAGTTCTAAATTTATAACTACTGAAATTAAATTTCCAAGACAATAAAACTTTAATTTCATATCAAGGTGATGAATAAAACGAACATGAATTAATAAATATGAATAAATAAACATGAATAAATGAATGAATCAAATAAACATCTACAGAAAATCATAATACATAGTTCCATCATAACAACTTAACTATAGATCCATACGAACTCAGAAGAAGGCTTAAATAAACTTTTTTATTTTCTTGTTACCCTGCCAGCTACACAACTTAATACCAATAAAAAAATAAAATTTCCGCAGCTTGTAAGAAATTCAGAATAAAAATATGAAAAAAAAAAAAATCTGAAAGAGCTTTCAGATTTTATATTATGCCTAAAAGAGCGCTTTTTTAACGCTTTGCGTGTTACCTTTATTTATTAAATATTATGTTCTCGGCAATTAAATCGTATAAAAATTCAACAGCAATATCACAAAATATTTAAATACAGCATACTTTCAGAATTTCCGATACACAGTTTCGCACGCTGGAGATAAAAATGTTTTTTCCGTATAGTATTGCCATTGCTCGCTTTGAAATCTTTGAGTTTGTTAATAAAAAATTCGTTAGAGTTTTACAAATTTTTAAATAGATAATAAAACAAATTCGAAATTCAAAATTCCGGCTTCCAAGGGCCCATTTTCGGTTGGATGACTACGTTATTAAAATTTGATGGCTCTAGATACCGTTGTTTTTTCAAAATGCGAGAAACATTCATGCATTCATGCAGATTCTTCGTTATCTGGTTTCTTTAAATATAATGCATGGCGATAATATTTGGTGGCAACATTTTGAAAAGTGAATAACTGCAGGAAGTGAAACGACGCAAAGTGTCGTTTAGAAACTAATAGCTCTTTGGGTATAACGTCCCTTCGGGCTAATAATAAATATAAAATAAAATGCACTTGCTAAACTTTGGCTCAATTTTTGACGGAGAACCAACGAATAGCGAAGCTAAAGCTGACTTAAGCAATTCAGTGGGGAAGGAATGTGTCCCAATCTCAACCAGTGAAAAATTGTTACTAAAATTCTGCAGATAAACAAATAAATTTAATTAAATGTTAACGATATCTGGCGATGCAGCGCTACTTGGCGATCTTTGAGATTAAAAAAAAAAAAAAAAAAAAAAAAAAAAACTCTCGCGAGTTCCAGGATGACAAAATTTCAAAAATTGAATGTAAAGTAATAAACAAACGAATAGTTAAAGGTAGAACCTTAAACTGTGTGCACTTAATTTGTGCATGAGATTCATTTGTGTGTATTTTATTCATTATTTCCAGTGAACAACATATCGAATTTCAGTAAGTGTTTGCGCTCTCTAACAACACTTCATACAACAGCGTGTGTGTTATTCTTTTCAATACGAACTTAATATTTCTTATTGAGTAATGAGCCTAAAAAGTAATGTACAAATTTAGGATCTAAACAATATGGCAAGAATTCAGTGTAGTTCTGAAAAACCATCTTTTTTTTTTTTTTGCTTGATGAAGTTTCATATTTAGGCTGACCACATTTTCGTGAAATAAAAACTTGACATTGGAATGATAAAACAGGTTGAGAATTCATCACGACAATAAAAGAAAGTGGATCTAATGTTCTCGCTAATCCCAACAGAAATGCAAATTAAGTAATTTTATGTAGCGAAATAGAATGAAAGTTAAAGAAAGTGTGTACGCAACTTCTGCAAGTAGCGTTGTAACTATCGTACCTCATCTAACCGTAGTAGCTGTGTGGGTTTGGATGAGTTCTAATTTTTGTTACAGTGGCGTAGCTAGGGTGGGGCAAGGGGACACATCTGTCCCCGGACGAAGCATCCAGGGGTCGCCAAATTGATGCTACAAATTTTAGAATGAAATGTTTTCCATTCTCGGAACACGGAAAGGGGCGCAAAATCTTTAGTTGGCCCCGGGCGCTGAAAATCATAGCTACGCCTCTGTTTTGTTAGTATTTGGAATCACGTTAATACTCTTGATTTTATTTGTAAATAAATTAAGATATTGTTGCCTTTTTAGCTTGCAAGTTGTTAAGATCCGTCAATGTTTTATTCTGTAAACTGTAAACCGTAGTACAAAGAGACTTTTAATTTTACAATGATGTGTTCAGTTTGTGCGATTGGTTTCTGAATCAAAGAATGGATCAATGTTCATCTGCAATCTAGGAGTTCGAGATTTGCAAGAACTAACGTTTTCCTTTCTCCTAATAAACTTAAAATAACTTTACATATAATATTCCAAAGCGTCATGTTTATTTTCAAAATCCATACAACATCAACAAACTAAAATAAAGATCAGATGTTGCCACTCTTACAATGACAAACTATGAAAGAAAGATAACAACTGAGGCTTGTTTCTAACAACAACTGCAATCTAGGAAGGTTAACCAGGAGTTTAGCTTAGGTGCAATTAAGTTCAAGCTCAGATGTAAAAGATTAAGAAAATCTTAGATAGGAACAGTATTTCATTAAAATCATATTATGAATACTTCCCCTATGAAGTTTTTCTACGCAGCAAATGTCGGTCATTCAAGACTTTATTATAAAACTTTTCACATTCAGTGACCTGAGTTTATTTCCACAACTACCGCATTTTATCACAAATAAGGTAGAATCAGAAAATAAAGCCTGACATTATTTTTAGGAGCTTGTAATATAAGCCCTAGCTCCAAAATAAGCCTCAGTTAAGATCGTCAGACAGATTATTTTGATCATTGAAGAACATGAGTGCAAAAAGAAAGAGCTATTATGCATTGGAATGCACGAAAGGAATCAGGAAGAACTCCCGTGGTAAGGATCTTACGCAGCTGTCTAGAAAGATATCCCCGAATGGGCTAAAAATGGTGATTAAGGTATAATAACTTCAGTCAATAGGCGGATGAGGTATATCAAGACGCAAGAGAAAGACGCCGACGTGGAAAATAAGACAGGCAAATCGATAACCTTGTATTCGGCGTAGATTTTGAGAATCCCAATCGATTTCGAGGGCAAAACCGGTCTCCTTTCATCCGAAGCAAAAAATTCTGCAAAAACGAGAAAGCGAATGTCGATCATATTTATACCCGCAGACTACCAGTGGAAGAACCGATAGCGCCATCTATCGGCAGAAATAGTAATGAAAAATGAAGGGTTAAGTTAGTAGAATTTCAAAGGCATTAGTCAAGTCTGGATTGGAATTGGAGTCATTGACTAAACAAGATTAATTTTTGTGAATGTGAAAAGCTTCAAGAAAATCCAATTCCCTAATAGAACCAGCTTTCTGGATAATTTTAGCAGAACCAAAATCAAAATTGTGACTGAATTTTTAACTATGATTAGCTATTGAAGATTTGTTAATTTCGCCTTTTCGGACGTAAAATTCATGCTCTTTTATGCGAAACTTTAATGCTG
Source organism: Stegodyphus mimosarum (assembly GCA_000611955.2). NCBI lineage: Eukaryota > Metazoa > Arthropoda > Arachnida > Araneae > Eresidae > Stegodyphus > Stegodyphus mimosarum. Next base: position 181,446 of record KK120371.1, read on the forward strand.
TTTTCGTTTGGCCAATATAACTTAAACCACACTGACACAATATGCTATAAATTCTCCAAGAAAAGTCAGAAATAGAATCTTTAAGAGGATGAGGTATATGTTAAGAAACTCAAGTGCGGAACAAGTCGATTATTTTTCTGGCAAACCTCATCTGTAAACGGATTGTTGACCTAAGGGCAAAGGTTTTTCTCGTTCATAGAGCTCATATTAAAGTTCTTACACTTGCAATGGCATCCCAGGTAGACATTTTTTCACAAGAATTCAAAATATCACAGTTCTGAAGGATGGCTTCCTTTAGTTGTATGAATCATCTTTAAGAAGCTCAACAGCACTATTTAAGCTGAAAGACAGTAAAGTTATTAAACCTGCACTTGTATTCGAGGCTTTTGCTGATTTTTCCAAATATCAGTTCTTCAGTATGATCGTTATGGATAAAATTACAGTGTTTATGCCTTAAAGATTTCAAACTACAATTGACCAGAGAAATGCCCGCCAATCTACATTCCTTCCACACATTACGAAAATGCAAATGTTACCTGTATTTCGGCAATTCGTCTGAATGGAAAGCTTCCCATTTACTTAGTACTAAGGACTTGAAAAGTAAGATTGAACGTGTATGAAGCATCTCTCTTCCTAAAACCAAAATCGCCTGCTGCATACAAGTATTAATAGGAAGAGGGTCGATCTAATGCTGTCATTTGTTTAGCGAGATGTCCAGTAATGTTTACTAGTCTGGGATACAGCCAGCATCCTCCATCCCAAAGGCATAAAGAACTTTCTTCTAGAAGGAATAGATCAAATAATGATTCCAGCAGGAAAAGCCTATTTCTCTTTTGATATTGCAATTAACAAGTTATTTAAGGATCATTTAAGCATCAATGATTACATTGAAAATAAAACACAGCGAAATCAATGTGTAAACTTTGATTATCCTAGCATGCAAAAGATTATTTGGGTTAATAATTAATAGGATAAAATCACTGATAGCTATATTGTCTGGGCATTACAAGCAGTCTACTCAGATAAGAAATGCTCATTTAAAGATGGAATTGTTGCTAAACGTGGAAAATTAAGGATAATGGTTTCACAGGAAAAACAGTAGCAAAAAATTCAGACCGGAATCCAGAGAATGGAAATTTTTGATGTTCCAGATAAGATAACAATATCATACTTTAATAAATAAAGATTTTCATACATATATGGATATACGACTGAATATAGATTCTTGGATATTAATCTTTATATATACATAAAGAAGAAAGTCGGTTCGTTTGTTTGATAATAACTCAGTCACTACTGCAGCTAACGTCACCAAACTTTCTATAGTTCTTTTCTGGGTCTTGGAAAAGGTCGACGTCCACTTTTTTCCAAAACAAAAGTAGCTAAAATCAGAGCTATTAATTAAGAACTCGGAAAAATTATATTTTCGCACTCATTTTTCAGAGTGGCAACAGTCTCCATGCTGGAGATGAAAATATGCTTTATTTCGAAAGTTGTTGTCACTGCTCGCTTTAAAATCCTAGCGTTTGTTAATAAAAAATTTCTAAGTTATACGACGAAATAAAAATAGCATTGCCAAACATTAAATATATTATTCCCGATTCCAAAAATTCTTGGAAAGCCATTTCGACTGTTCCCATCTTCGTACGACTTTAATTAACCGAGATGTTAATTATAAACTCTGAAAACACTAATTTCCGCACTCATTTTTCCGAATGGCAACAGTCTGACGCATTGGAGATAAAAATGCTTTATTTCGAAAGGTGTTACTACTGCTCGCTTTCAAATTGTACAATTTATTAATTAAGAATTTGTAAGTTTCACAAAATCTATACATATCAAGGAGAATGTCTGTTTGTGTCTTTGTTTGCTCGCGTTAATAATTTCCAATCAATTATGATAAATTTTTTTGCCGCATTTAATCGGCTAAAATTGAATATAGGTGGAATATTGGATGGATCTTGAGCTTTTATGACCATTTGATCAGAAAGGCGAAAATCATTAAATTGCCATTGTTGCTGATATAATTAGCTTATTTTTCTATCGAACTTTTTTATATGGGTTCTGTATCGTGTCAGACTGAAAAATCTATGACTATGAATCATATTTTTTACATCGTTATTAGAGAAGGATTACAGCGATATCGTTCTCTCTGTTGTTAGATGCATTACTCTCAATCTAACTTAATTGGCACCGGTTACTTCCGCTAGTATATGAATAAATGTAGATTATTGTAAACGAATACATGCAAATTTCTTTTACATTAAAATAAGATATCCCTTTAAAATAAACATTAATTCATCTTTTGGACGCCATTGCGAAAGTATGTTGAAATTATTTGCATAAATTTGAATTGAATTAATGTGTAAAATATACCAAAAAAGGGGGGTAAGAAAGAAGACATTCCGCTCATGTGTAGGCATGCAATATTAAAAGAATTAGCGGAAAATTCGTTGTAAATCTAGGATTATGCCGGATGTACCCTGAACGCTGAAAAACGTTAAAAATGCGTGTATTTGGAGATGTAGATGTTAAGGTAAAAGTATTAAACTGGGATTATATATAATAACCGGTAATTATGCATAATTACCCCTGAATTTGGTAAATATGATAAATTTTGGAAAATTTATGAAATTAAACGGTGTGTTTGCATAATTCCCAACTTGTTATGGTAAATGTGATAAATACCATGGCTGATTAGGGCAGTAGAATGGAGTGCAGTTTTTTATTAGTAGTTACCATTCAGAAAGATACGTTTTCGGTGGACATTACGGCGTAAGAGACCCCGAATTACAATATTTTATATTTAACAATCAAAATGTCAATAAATGGTTATTTTAAGTCGCATACATTTATTTAGCCTGAACGAAATTTGAATAAAGGACTGACAGGTGTTGTGAAATGAAAAAGAAAATACAATTTACATGAACTTGTACAAAACAGTTGCTCACAAAAAAAAAAAAAAAAAAAAAAAAAAGATTACTAAAAAACAAACTAAGCCCATATTCTTGACAAAAAACATTTTTTTTTTCAAGCAACGTTAAATGCTATCACTACAAATTACTAAATGTTTTGCCGCCTAACCGGTATAGTGGTTAGTCTCGTTGACTGCCGTGCCGAAGGGCCTGAGTTCGAATCCCGGAGAAGGCATGGATGTTTGTAAATGTATAGTGTCGGTGCGGAATGGCGGCACTTTAAATATGCGGCGAGCCAAAAGTCCTCTTTTGTGGTTTGGCTGAAGGGGAGAGGAGTGGGGACCATCGGACCCGTCCTTCCGGGAGGCTGTCTATTAAAATTGGGGCGGAACTGAGCCAAATCGCACTATCACCTGTAAGGTGCTCAAGGCTGTTGCCAACGACAGGCCTTGCCATGAGGAATTTCGTGGACTTGGGCTGACTATACGTCAGACAAGTAAGCATCAACAACAACACAACTAAATATTTTAAGTTTACTTATTTAAGCATATTAGACTGTTATGACATTTGCCAAATTTTTTACATTTGCACTTATCAAACTCGCACTGTTCCTTAAAAACACATAGCTAATATCCCTGACCTCCAGAAAGAGATGTCTTTCTAACGCATTCTCGAAGTGATATTGCTAGATGTGGAACATCGTCAAGCAAAATTATTTTTTTTCACAAATTATGAATTTATTTCTGGTATACAACTGTGAAAGTCTTCCTCGTTTCCTTCCTGACTGATAAAACTCTGCATTTTGAACTTCTAACATCATCGCTATAAATTTCGGGGATCACTTCTTTCTCTGTCAACGTCCGGTATTCGTAGTTTCACTATCACCAACTTTACCAGCAGGAAATTTAGGATTTGAAACCTTCAACGTTTTCTTTGCTTGTAATTCTAAACCTTTTTTACCACTGATTTCTATGTTTTCTTACTTGCTCTTGCCTGCGTAATATGTTTGTCTGGATTAGAGGGACTGTTCCTTCATTCTCTTTCTGGGTCTTATAATTAACTTCAGGTGAAGGGTCATTGACGTTATTGTCCATATTAGAAACATTTTCTATTTCGCTATTGGTGTTTTCGGAAGCATTATTAAGGTATCGATTAATGCCTGAAGCCCTTCTTCAGTTCTCAGATGTTCGATGGAGTCATTCGGGAAAGAAGACGTTTTCAAGCCAAATTTTGCAGGCGTCCCAAACATTGCTTCATAAGGAGAACACTTGATGCCTTCATGAAATGCTCTATTTTTCATTTAAGTTCTACAAAACGTAACCCTTCGGACCATTTACTGGTGTGATTGTTTTCCAACCAAGAACTTAGCATATTTTCAATACTCTGGTTTGCACGTCCAGCCGAACCTTGAGTCTGGCTGTGCCTAGGTTTTCAGTGCACAATTTTGAGATCCGGCCACATTGCACAAGCTTCTTCTACGATTTTTGTTACTAAACGCACTACCGTTGTCCTACTTTGCAGTGCACTGGGGGCTCCAACTATATTAAAAATATCAATTAGGTGATATGCAACCTCTTCTACACGTTTGCTTTTCAGGGTGCGGAACTGTACGAACTTCGTCAAGTGGTCTTGATAGACAAATATAAACTTAAAGTCACTATCTGGTTGCGACTGTATGTCAATTAGGTCTACCTGGTATCTTGAGTTCATCTTTTGAAAGACCATTGTCCTAACAATAAATCCTTTCTTAGGTACCTTGTTTTTTTCGACAACTTTCACACAAATTTAAGTAAATCATGACTTCTTCGGTAGTAAAGTTTTTGTGCTTTTTTTGAAGTTATTTTAACATCCTGTTTCTACCACCATGGCCTATTGATAAGTGTACCTCATAAATTATGGTAAAAATTTCTTGAAAATACACGTAAAATCTAACGTTGGAGCTGTCTTTACTTACGGGAAACATAAGTTCTTCAACATTGCCTACTTTCCTTACATCTTATCTTTTTAGTCTTTGATAATCTTTAACAAATCAGAATATCTTTCTTTCATGAGAAAAACCACTGCTTGCTTTATTAGTATCCATAACATTAACTAATTTGGAATTAAAACGCTCAAGCATACCAGCCATCATTCAACATTTTATAAAATACGACAGCGTAGCGAAAAAACGTCTAGATGCAACGAAATGAGAACTACTACTGAAATCACGTTATTGTCCCGTGTTTGATTGAAGTCAAGCAGTTGCACTAACGGAACAAATTTTCATAGAGACTTTTATCACATTTACCATTACGAGTTTGGAATTATGGAAATAAACTGGTTAATTTGATAAATTTTCAAAAATTTATCATATTCACCAAATTTAGTGGTGATTACGCATAATTACCAGTTATTATATATAATCACAGGATTAATCATATTTACCGTAAGATAGACACTATTTCGACTAACATAGACACTATTTCGAAAATGCTACCAAATTTGGCCAGGAAATACGATTTGGATTTTATCAGGAAATTCTCCAGAGGATAAAAAAGTACATATTTAAGAATTTTTTTTTTCTCCTGGGAAAGATGTTTAGCAGTTTTGAAATTATTCCTTTTGGTTTGGCTGAACTGATTATGGATTAACGCGCGAGAGTTCCCTGCTTAAGCGATAAGATGCCTTCGCGGAGGATTTTCTTTTGAAAATTAGCTAGTATCCAAGCTACACATGCGAAAAACCTCTGAAATGCACATTGCAGCCAGATCCAGATCGCACTACCAGTGCTTACAGACGTTACCGTTCAACCACTGGTGGGCTTCATTCTTTCTGAATACACAACATCAGCTGTATTTCAATGAGCTTAGCGTCCAAAGTTAGCATACCTACTTTGAAAGCATGAATTATATATTCACATTCACACTTAGCCATAAAAACACCACCCATTTCATTGACCAGGTAAACAAAATGGCATGCATAGAGCAAAGTATTATAAACAGTTGTGCCAACAACAGCTTTCAAAGTATTGAATTCTTACTTTTATAACCAAGAAAGCTTAAAGATTACGGGATCGAACCTAATTGCCGCCTTTACATTAACGGGAATGGGATCACAATAAAGTCTCTAAGTACCAGGACATCCTGGAAGGGAACGCTTATAAAAAGGAGGCTCATGAACCAACGCACAGTCAGTGCTATCGGTTTCCATATTTAAAACGAGCTGTTGTGTTTCAGCTTTAGATTTATGAAGGTTTAGCTGCACACACTTCAGAGCTTGCTCATCTGATCTTGTAGGGTATTTCTTCCGCCTTCTTCGCATGCCTTCGTGGTGTACTGGTCAGCACGCTCGACTCGTATTCGAGAGGTCTATGGTTCGAGTCCCGGCGAGGGCACTGCTCATTTTTCAGGTCTCTTGCTTCGAAATAAACTAATGTCTCTACAGTGGCGCCCGAACTAAAACAGGTGGTGAATGATGAATCTCCACCACCAGGATATGGCTGCTGGGCCCCCTAATTTCCAGTCGCTCTTTAAATAGGGAAGTATATAATTTATTTCTTCCGTCTTCCTGGTGTAGTGGTCAGTACGCTCGGCGCGTATTCAAGAGGTGTGTGGTTCGGGTTCCGGTGAGGGTATTGCGCATTTTTCATCTCTCCTGCTTTCAAAAAAAGAAAAAAAAACTTATGTCTCTACAATCTAACCGTAATCAATTCGAGATTGAATGTACTACCTCATACAAAACGACTAGGTATGGTATGGTATATATAATTGTGGCAAAGCACTCGCTGGCTAAGATGAGGACGTCGAGGGATGTCTTTGTGGAGGACTTTCTAACAGAAACTGGGTAATGTACACGTTGCAAGTGAGGAAAAACACGAAAACGCTCATGAAGCCAGCCCGCTCGCAGGGATTCGAACCCTGCACCAAACTACCAGTGTTCAGCGATTTTACCTCTCGGCCGCTGGTCGGCTCAGAGAACGATTAGAACTGCACTTTGAAAAGGGTTTGTGATTAAAATTCACCTTTTTAAAGTACATTATTGGTTTTATAATTTCAACGGATACAATTTATACAAACTGCAACATTCCTCTTCAAGCTTTCTTTCGCTTTATGTTCTCCAGAATAGTTAGAATAAGCTGTTGTTTCACTGCATTCGTCAGCCCGATGGTTGTACCCAAGATATTTAAAACATCTATTAATGATAAGAAAACCATCCACCTCACACGCACTGCAATTAATTTTGAACCTGGCCTGATGAAGGCATTTACGAACCATAGGGTGCGTTTCAATCACTACATGCCTCATTTACCGAAAGTTTCTTAAAGTAAAACGAGCTCTATTTTCATCGTATTTTCACCAGATTAAAAAAAACTTCTCAGAAATCACCTTCAGAAGATCTTCATTAGATACTTTATTTAGCCCATTTTTTACAAGTATAACAGTAATCCTCCTTTTTTGGCAAGGATGTACTTAACACTGGAGATTTTTCCATAAGCTCGTCTTGAATTTGATTCCGTTCATTTTCTGAAACACACTTAACTAAAACCTTATTTCCTCTAATATTTTTCAAATTACATACACCGCTAACTGGAATTAACCGGTTCGAAGACTAAAATACCTATCACCGAAGTTAGTAACACTCACCCAAACCTGCTCCGACTAGACGACCCCTTTACGAGCACCGCCAGCCAGGACAAAGTATTTAATGTCGAGAGGCGCTAGTACAGCTCTGTGAGTGTCCGATGTCGGGAGGAAACTCGCAGCATGGTGGCGGGCCCGTTAGCCCCCCCCCCCCCCCCCCCCCCCCCCCCACCCCCCCCCACTGCGCCGAATTGGACTCACAGAGGGTCAAAGTACATACACCCAGCTTAGCCTCTAATGGGTTTATCTTTAGTTTAATAATTTTTCTCACGTCGTCAGAAAAGCAATTTTCAGAATACCCATCCAAGCAATAATCCGACGAAAACAAGCACTTTTCATTATTCTTTTTAACGTTAGATGGCGCCACAGCGCTAATATAACTTGGGATGACGTGATTCAAACACTCTCTAGTTGCATCCAAAAAATTAACAGCTTTGATTCATTCAAAATTCTTATAAATAAAAGATTTTAACTCAGCCAGAGTTTGTCTGGCCTTTTCTTGCACCTGTTGATTCATATTACGTTTAGAATGAAGTGCTGATTTAATAATTTTTCAATGTTTTTCAAGAGCTTCGTAAAGCTCATCATTCTCCAGCCATTGCTGCTACTTTTTGCGTGGTGGTTAAACAATGAATTTATATCAGCCAAATAGATACAGTGGTACCTCGGTAAACATAATATAGTAAATATTTCATTAGAATTAGAATACAGCAGTACAATGGGAAAAAAAAATGGGACAGTTCGTTGGGATCTCTCGTTCTGTCGGGCGGATTGACGAAATTCAACTTGCGTTTTTCGTTTTTCGAAAGCGCGACTTGATATATATATTAGATTTATATATAGCAATTATTCTAACATAGTATTTTGACACAAAATCGGACATTTCCTGAAATAAGATGCCAGTTTTTTTTCCATATTTCGATTGTACAACTCAAATTACGCCAAACTGCCAAGTTTTGTTAAAATCGCACGAGTAGTTTTTTAAAAATTAGCTTCCAAAAGTTTAGCTCCTCAACGTTAATTGAATTTGACATATATTTATTAATATCGCTTTTCCTTAAACTTACTTGATTCGTTCTTCCAGAATTCGAAATTTAGGCTTAATCCAAATATAATTCGCCCATTTTTTATGATTTATTTTTAAAATTTGTATTTTTAAATATTTTTTTTATAAATTTTTGGAAAAAAATTTTGTATTATAAACCTATAAAATTTTTAATATTCTCTTAAAGTAGATGTATTTCTAGGCAGACCTGCAAAAGATTAGTTTATTCAAAATTTTCTAAGATATACATGAAATTACATATTGGCGCGTTTTGAAATTTGGCACCTTTTTTTGAGCGATAATAACGTCAAAAGTGGTTTACGCACTTTGTTAAAATTATTTTGAAAGTATGAAAAAAGGCTTTTTTTACGGTCGTCTGCAGTTCAAAAAAGGAAAGGAAAACGAGGTTGCTATAAATTAAGTAGTTCACCAAGTAAATTATTCTTGGCGCAAACTGAAAAAATACGCCAAGATAAATTTTTAAATTTTTCCGTAAATTTCGCTCCAAATTTTACAAAATTTAATATTTAGGCATAATCTGAGTCGTAGAATTGAAATACGGAAAAAAATTGGCATGTCGTTTTAGAAAAAGTCCGATTTTGGTCAAAATACCTATGTTAAAATAATGCTATATATAAATCTAATATATATCTTAAATTGCGCTTTCGAGACACGAAAAACGCAGATTGAATTTCGTCAATCGGCCTAGTAGAACGGGAGATATAGAACTGTCCCCCCCTTTTTTTGCGCAGTGTACTTTAGTATATATGATATAAATGCGTTCCATATTCTTGGACTTGTAGCAAATGAACATTTCTTATAAGAAATAAAGAAAAAATAATTAGTTGGTTCTTAAAAAAGTCGTATTGTTATTATAACACTGTTTAACACTAAAATACAAATGAAGTGGATGAAATATATACTATACATAAACGAAATACTGTGCATGCATTTTTTTCTTTTTGTTTTTCTCAACATGTTCTGATATGCCTGATTTTTGTTTAGTGATCAATCCCATCTCCTTCACAACGTTCTCTGATTTAAAAGAGTCGTTATTTTTCGCGTTTGTTGATCTGATGACGGTATTTTAATGAAGCAGTATGGAACAGTATTAAGGATAAAAATATAATTTATACATACAGGATAAAAATATAATTTAAGGATAATATTAAGGATAAAAATATAATTTATACACAATAATAATAAATGCAGAAAAGTAACTTGTGCTAGAACAGCACTGTAGCATTCCTTCTGTCGCAGCAAACTCTCCAGAAAAGACTTTGAGGGGGGGAGAGAAGTTTGTGACGTAAAAACATATACGAGTATATAAACATATTCTCATCTCACCCTCGCATGAATGAAATACTATAAACTCATTTCAATAAATTTACAGAAAAAAGTACACACACACACACACAAAAAAAAAAAAAACTCACAGTCACATGAAAATTGCTAGTTATAGCGCGAGGGGTTTATTCCAAAATAGTAACAGAGGTACTGATCCTTATGGGCAGTCATAGCATTGTCTCTAAAAAAAAGGAAACAAGCGTAGTGCACGCATTGTGACTAATTTCGTTTCCATGATAATCAGATCAAGCCCACAAAGTTCATAGTGGCAAGAAGGCAAGATTGCGCCTTTGGCAAGAGCCTTGGGGCACCATACAGATAATGACAGTAAGATTTTGCCCAGTTCCGCCCCAATTTTGAAGAAAAGCAGCCCGAGGGAACGAGTCCGAAGGTCTCCCACCCTCTTCCCCAACCTCTCGAGAAGATGTTTGTCTCGACGAATATTTAGAGTGTCCCCATCAGACAGTATACAATTACAAACATCTGGGCCATCTCCGGGATTCGAAACCGCGTCCTAAATTACGGCAGTCAGAGTCACTAATAGGATCTCGATAGGGCGGCACCCGAGTCGTATTCCAAACAAATAACGAATATCAAGTAAAAACGTTTGCATTGCAACAACACGTATATCAAATTGGACTCATTTCAAAGCGGACGTATACAAAATTACCACTGTATAATGTTTTTTGAATTTTATTAATTATGTCCGCATAGAATTGTCAAATTCCAAGAAAAAAATTCTATAACTATATAGGAAAGGTCTACAAGAAGCTGCAAACTCTTACCCCTGAAGAGTCGGCATAAACAAGTTGTTGTAACTTTCATCAATGTTGCCACACAGCAGCGCAAAAAGACGGTCATTCAAAGTTTCATTTTTTATAGTGTTTATTGCTTTGATACGTAGCCTTAAAACACTGTGAAGATCTTCTTGAATATGCTTAAGAAATAAACATTCCGTTCGCAAAAAATAATGAACAATCCAAATGTTGCGAGCTTAATTCTTTTATGTACACAAATAAGACTTGATATTTTCCAAACTTCGTATGTGCACAATAATAAGAAGCTGCAGTAATAATGAACTGGGGTAGGTCATACTGTTTGAAAATATTTTTAATACAGTGAAATGCTTCTTCCTGTGTTATGTAGGCTTCGAGCGATTCTGAGCAGATATCTCTTCCATTATTTCTTCTTTAGCATCAGCATAATGACGCACATAGATCATCGAGAGGCTCTTCCTTCCAAAAGCCGTTTCACTCAGTTGTATGGCAAATTTATTAACCCTTATCAGTTAAGGTAATTAAGGTAAAATAATATTAACTATATAAATATTAATTTAGAAATCAAACAACAAAAATCAGCGTTATATTTGCAAATTTTCACAGGACTAGTTTCGATGGTTTAACCGGAAATTCCCCTCAGCTGCCAAAGTGCAAATGAACGAGATAAGATACAGTGATAAGATAAGAGAAGAATGCTGGACATAAGTTAAGCTACTGGCGCCACCTATTGACGAAACAAGAAAACTAAAATATAATTTCCTTAAAGGCTGAAAATAAAGATGGATTGGAATTAGGGTCATTAAATAGAATGGAAAGATGTTTTTGAATGTGGAACGCCTATAGAAACTCTAATTCACCAATGGAAGATATTTTTTGAATAATTTTGGCTGAAGTAAAATTGAAAGTGTGGCTTTCGGACCAACACTACTGGGCAACAGAGGACTTCTGCGTCTCCTTTTTCCTAACATATGCCTCATAACTGATTTGATTTTGGGTAAAATTGGACAATCGGAAGTGGTACACTATTAAACAAAAATACGACTCACCAAGAAGGAGTTATCCGAGTGGGACAAAAATCGGTAGAAATTATGTACATATACAGAGAAACTAATGATTACAGTTTGAGAAAAATTGGATGATTTATTGAAGTGATAGAGCTTCACAAAAAAGTGAAAAAGTCAGTAATGTTTTTGTCCACCTCTGGCCCTTATGCAAGCAGTTATTCGGCTTGGCATCGACTGATAGAGGTTACGGATGTCCTCCTGAAGAATATCGTGCCAAATTCTGTCCAACTGGCGCGTTAGATCGTCAACATCCCGAGCTGATTGGAGGGCCCTGCCCATAATGCTCCAAACGTGCTCAATAGGAGAGAGATCCGGCGAGTTTGCTGGCCAAGGTAATGTTCGGCAAGCACTAAGGCAAGCAGTAGAAACATGTGCAGTGTGGGGGCGGGCATTATCTTGCTGAAATATGAGCCCAGGGTAGTGTGACATGAAGGTCAACACAACTAGTTTTAGAACTTCGTCGACGTACCGCTGTACTATAAGGTTTCGACGGATGACAACCAAAGGAGTCCTACTATGAAATGAAATGGCATCCCAGACCATCACTTCTGGTTGTCGGCCTGTCTGCCGAAAGACAGTCAGGTTGGTATCACACCGCTGTCGGGGTTGTCTCCAGACTCGCTTTCGCTGGTCATCGGGGCTCAGTTCAAAGCGGGACTCATCACTGAAGACTATTCTACTCCAGTCAATGACATTCCAATGCGAATGAGCCCGACCTACAGCAAACGGGCTTGACGTTGTACAGAGGCCAATGGTAGTCAGAGCAAGAGGCGCCGTGACCTCAGCCTCGTTTCTGTGAGGCGTCTATGAATGGTCCTTGTGGTCACTGAGGCACTAGTTGCACGTAAAATCGATAATAATGATGCATCTGGGGCTATGAGTGCCGCTCTGACGATTGCTCGGTCTTAACGTTCTTCGTTTCTCTAGGCCTACCACTTCCTCCTTGCCGCTATGTGCGGCCATGGTCAACCAGTGGCATCGCTCCTGCTCAAATGTCGAGTTATTCGCCGATAAGACCAACCGGCTTCTTTAAGCCCAACTACAGGACCCTCTCAAATTCTGATATCTGCGCATATCGTTCTTGCACCTGTATGCGAGGCTTAGTTACTGTCTACCAAAGTACACGGAATGAAATTCGTGAAGAATGTATGACTTGGAATCCTAATTTCTCCTGTTAAATATCCTGTCAGTTGCGCAGATATCGCTGTAGCGACAACCGTTCATTCATTGGCAGCCAAAATGTAAAATTTTGCATTTTCCGTCGAAGCCTGTATGCATATCAATTTGTGTCCAATTTGCTTTATATCTTCTCGGTGCGTCGTGGTGCGTCATTTTTTTTGTCTGAGAGTGTATTTTACTCGAAGCCCATAAAGGTCTGCACTAGCGAGACTAGTTCAAGAAACTCACATGAATTAAATGGTTATGATAGAAGGAGAAAAGGACACTATTTTTTCTATGATGCGTAACTCTGTGTGTGTTTGTATATGTGTGACGATTTTTTCGTCCACATAACTCTTATATGAAAACTCCAAAACCGTCTGTTTTCTGTAATTAAGCTTTCTACGTTCATATAAAGAGTAGATTATATTTTGCATGTAAGTGGACACTAGGATGTGATAATATACACGCAGAGTATAACAGTCGGACAGCTGGAAATGGTACTTTATATGAAGCTCGTAACACTTTTTAGTGAAAATGTACTTTAAAATATAATCGAAAACTTTTCGGTTTTAGTATTTAAGACTTCTGTATCGATGGGAGCAACAACCCTTGGGCTAATATTAATCAACCAGAAGTTACAGTTCAATTGAAGTCCTGCTCAGACTTTCGTAGAAAAACATAATACCAGATAATCCAAAACTTTATTTGGTGTTTCAAATAGGTATGTGATTGAAAAAAAAATCTGGCATTTATTACCGATGGGAGCAACAACCCTTGGGCTAATATTAATCAACCAGAAGTTACAGTTCAATTGAAGTCCTGCTCAGACTTTCGTAGAAAAACATAATACCAGATAATCCCAAACTTGATTTGGTGATTCAAATAGGTATGTGATTGAAAAAAAAATCTGGCATTTATTACCGTTAAATGTATTTTTGGAATAACGCTAAATGGAAGGAAAATAAACTGTTTATGAAGACAAGGTCTCGTTACGAAGCAGTTAAGTGTTTTTGCTTCAATCCTCAGCTTTATGTTCGTTTCAATTTTGTGTCGAATAACTTTTCAAATAAAAGGATGCTGCCACCAAATATTATCGCTATGTACTATTTTTAAAGAAATTATTTAGCAAATATAAATAATATAGCGAATATGAAAGGAAGTGTATTGTAACACTTACACTCTGTCGACAATTGTCAAAATATACTGCTTTTAAAAATTTTGTGATTGTTGTCATTTATTTGTGGATCTAAAACACTGTATGACCAGACGATCGCCGCAATATTTTTTTTTAAATCAAAGCATGAGAACGGATGTGCATGTGCATACGAGCACGTATAGTTAACAGTTAACACTGTCCATAGTATCGGAGAAAAGAACAATAAAAAATTACTAACGTTTATTGTAAAGTGAGTAACGTGTTTGAGTAACTTTGATCCATGAAGTTTATAAGCAAATTAGATTTTATTTACAGACGATCAACAAAGTGATTGTTTACTTAAAGCTCATTGCTGTCCCGTCCATTCCATATCTTTAAATGAAACTGGTGGCAGGTCACGTCCTGTCCACATCAGGTATTTTTCATGCGTTATCATTAGGCTATCTCATCGACTTCTTAGAAACCATAAATTTGAATTTCGAAATTTAAAGCTGGAAGTATTAAAATCGACTAAGCCTTCTTTTAACAGCATCGTATAGCGAAGCCAACAACTACACCAATATGATTATATCACTATTTTATGACAGCTGGTATCTTTTCCATTTTATTTTTTTGTTTTGCTACTCGGCAGTTTCCGCAACGTACACTGAGGGGGGAAAAAGCCCAAAAAACTGAAGGTTTCATATTTATTAAATATCATGTTCTTCGCACTTAAACCGTAAAATTCACTTCAACAGCAATATCGTAAAATAATTTTAAAATGAGCAAATCCTTAGAATTTTCGATACACCGTCTCACGCGAGGAAGATAAAAATGTGTTTTCTGTACAAAGTTGCCATTGCTCGCTTTGAAATCCTTGAGTTTGTTAATCCAAAATTCGTTAAAGTTTTACGAAATATGAAATCGATAACAAAACAAATTCTCGATTTCAAATTTGGGCTTTCAGATGCCCATATTCGCAGTAGGATTACGTTATTCAAAATTCGATGGCTCTAGGTACCGTTGTTTTATCACAATGCGGGAAACATACATATACTTATGCAGATTCTTCATTATTTAATTTCTTTAAATATAATACAGGGCTGTAATGTTTGGTGGCAGCAATTTGGAAAACTAAACAACGCTTTTAGTGAATCAACGCAAAATGCGAAAACGAAATTAATTCTGGGGAAACTGCCACTTTAGACTAAAAAAAAGGACAGTTCTATATCTCCCATTCTACTCGGCCGATTGACGAAATTCAAATTGCTTTTTTCATGTCTCGAAAGCGCGACATAGGATATATATTAGATTTATATATAGCATTGTTCTAATATAGGTATTTTGATACAAAATCGGACCTTTTTGTGAAATGACATGCGAATGTTTTTCCATATTTCGATTCTACGACTCAAATTATGCCTAAATATTAAACTTTGTTGCGAAATTTACTAAGAAATTAAAAAATTTAACTTGGCGCACTTTTTTTCAGTTTACGCGAAGAATAATTTACTTGGTGAACTTCTTAATATATAGTGACCTATTTTCTTTTCCCTTTTTTCATTGTGCACGAGCGAAAAAAAACGCATGGTTCTACAAAGTGCATAAAGCATATTTGACTTATTATGGCTTATAAGAAATATGCCAAACTTTAGAACGGGTCAATATGTAAATTTACGTATATCTTAGGAAATTTTGAATAAAAATCTTTAATTTTTTGCAGGTATGCGTAGAAATACATCTACTTTAAGATGATGGTAAAAATTTTATAGGTTATAATTCAAAATGTTTTCGAAAAATTTATAAAAATTATTTGAAAATAAAAATTTTGAAAGTAAACCATTAAAAATTGGGCGAATTTTATTTGGAATGAACTTAAATTTAGAAATGTAAAAGGAAGAACCAAATAAGTTTAATAAAAAAGAAATAATAATAAATATATACCAAATTCAATTGACATGGAGGAGCTAAAATTTTGAAAACTAATTTTTTAAAAGATACCCGTGCAATTGTTACAAAACTTTGCTCTTTGGCATAATTTGGGACATAAAATCGAAATATGTAAAAAAAATTGGCATGTTATTTCAGAAAAAGTCCGATTTTGTGTCAAAATACCTATGTTACAACACAATGCTATATATAAATCTAATAAATATTCTTAGCAGCGCTTTCAAGACATGAAAAACGCAAGCTGAATTTCGTCAATCGACCCAGGAGAATGGGAGATGTAGAATTTTTTTTTTTTTTTTTTCTGCGCAGTGTACGTTGGTAACCCGATACAAAGTTTTCTCCTCCTGTGGCGGGAAAGAGAGGAAAAAAAGCAGTTAGTAGTATATCTTGTCATACTGTAAAGGGTACATTTACATATTGATGAAGTAATTACCGTTTCACCAGAGCTTGTCACAATAAGCTTCAACGGCCGGCGTGGATGAAAGAATTAGGTAGATTTTGCTTTGCTTTACTGATTTTGCTAGCTTCATAATTTTTTTGGTTGTATTTTCTTTTCTTCGGGTGTTTTATACTTTTTTACATCGCACTTTTTGCCTTTGCTTATTTAAAAAAATCTGATGTGTATACCACGTGACTTCATTGGACGGGATATTAAATGATACGCATTTTTCATTTGATTTAAACTTATCGGATTGAATTAAATCTACATCGTCGATAGCGCATAAACCGCAATAGAATAAATTAGCTATATTTGTTTATCATAGCGACAATCTGGCACTAGGTTCATTTAACACCATTACATCTAATTTATTTTATAACTCAGAATGCACAAAAATTATGTATATCGCCTGAAGAATTATGTAATCATTGCCACATGTTCTATTCAAATACTATGATAAATCTAAAACGATGTATAAAAAAAAATTAAACAAACAAACAAACAAACAAAAAAAAAAGAAAAGAAATAGTTTTTCACAGACTATTCAGTATTCCTCATTCAATTCATTCAGTTCTCACTTCACGACAAGGCAATAATACATAAAAACTGAAAATATCTGTATTAAAAATTACGAAATAAATCTTAAACTCTTATTTCCTCGAATAAATTCCAGAATTGATTAAGCATGATTTAATTCGCAATAATAAAAGTAGGCGTTACTTTTGTTATTGCGAAGTTTAGTTTCGCCAGATTATCAACAAATTCACTATTCTGCTAAGTTTCAAATGTAAACAAATATGGCTGCTATACTAAAAATAAATAGGCTTAGCCGCACTTTGTAGCATTCATTATTTTAATTAACCAAGTTATTTTTAGTTTGAACTTTCCTATCGATATCTCAAAGTTTCAGTTGCTGCCCGAATTTAGCGCGAGCGAGATATTTATGCAAATCGCATATATCTGTCAGCAGTTTAAAAGCAGGAGTTAACGAGGGAAAAGGACAGAGTCTTGGATTTATCACCGTAAGGCTGTGCGCGCAAAGATTTCCTCTGCCTAGAGAAAGTTCGCCTTCATAGGCAATTGCAATTACTAGTTCTTGCTAGTGAAATTCGCATTATTGCATTTCACTAAGAGTTAGGCTTCCGTCGCCGTCCTACTTAAGGTTAAGTTTAGGTATTTGAATTGTTAACACACTTATTTCATATTATTTTAGTTCAGCCCAAGTAGTGGCTTACTGATAATTCTGCAGTTATAACATGCTGGGTAACTAAAGGCATAAAAACATTAACCGGAAGATAAGAACAACATAATTCAATAATTCTTAAAGCAAAAAATGCACAATTGACAAACATATAAAAATAAAGAAACTGAGCTCACGGAACCAAGAAACAGAGTTGATGTATATATGCATATATTCATATACTTTTGGTCCAGCCGATTGCAACCAAAATACGAGGTGCACATCTACATGTTATAGCAGTCCTATATACAAAATTTCGACGTTCTGAGGCTACTCATTTTAGAGTTATGCGAGATACATACATACATACGTACGTACGTGCGCACGAACGCTACGAAAAAATCTCTTCAGAATCCCTTTTAAATCAGTTTTATAATTTTTTTTGGGGGAAAAGAGTCCTTGATTCTGCCCTTACGTACAGGTGCCACGCAAAAACATCGTAAATTGCATTCGGTAGCGGGCAAAATGGATATTTTCGATAGAATATGATACTCGAAATTTTTCGCGATTACAATACTCCCTTTTTACTTCGTACAGGGAAGTAAAAGAATATTGATTTTTGAAACACATGTATTTTTGTAAGTAAATAATAATTTTTAAAATGAATTTGAAGTATTTTTTCAATTCTATTTATTTTACGTGATTTCTCTCTTCAGACAGATAAAGCTTATTAAATACTGGTTTTATTCATTACAAAAGCATCCAAATTTCTTATTTTAAAGCAATGGAAATTAAACTTTAAGAGCAAATAACCATAAAAATGTAACAAAGTACAGTACATCAAACTTTATAATGTGGCGTGCGTATCAGGTTCATAATGGATTGAATGCGCAAGTCGATAAATATTAATAAAATCTATTCTTATCCCAAGAAATAAAACTAAATGCTGAAATTTCCTCGTAGACAATATCTCAATATCTCACAGTAGTTATATTTTAAACTATTAAAATATAAATAGAATTCAGTTCAAAATACAGAGAAAGCTAATCCGATCTCACGTCGAATTCGTTACAGTTAATAAACGGACCAAGTAAACAACTCATAAACAACTGAATTGAGATGCTTTCCTCCGACTTTTATAAGCTTTTTAATCATGCACGAGAACATTCTGGTATTTTCTCAATTTTTTCTGAAAGCAAAAGAGTACAATTACGAGATATCTGTATATTAGATGTTAAATGCCACGTACTCCTGTATTTTTACGTTTTCGGCGTAGCTTTGTCTTAAAACTCGTCGCGCGCAGCATTGCACGGAGAAATGAAACAATTTAACTGCAATTCTACTAAAAATAACAAACTATATACAAAAACCGTAACACTGCCCCCTTCCCAAGGACTGCACGTCTCGGGCAGTACAATCCCTGGACAGGAAGCCAAACTTACAACTGAGGCATCAGTGCAGCAATAAACATTACATTACAATAATAAACAACATAAACAATAAATGCAATAAGTAACTTAATCAAATACTATCAAATACTAAATACAAGTAAAATCAAATACAAATTTAGAAACAAAAAGGACCATGGTCTTATACTATTTACAATTATATACACTGCGTACTATGGCCATAGTAAAGAGCCAATCTGTCGTAATGAAGGACTTTAGGCTTATAGTTCGATGGTCCGAACCACGACGTCGTTCAGCCTGTTTAGGACTGTGCATGGACCATCCCAAGGTGATTGTAATTTCGGACAGAATCCATTCCGTCGGGTAGGATTCCACAGCCATACTTTGTCTTCTTTGTTGAATCGATGTCCAGTAGCTCTAGTGTCGTATCGGGCCTTCATCTTCTCCGTCGCCAATTTGACTCGCTCTCGTGCAAAATTGTGCATCACTTCAAACCGGGCCTAGACATCTTGGATGCATTCCTCAGCGATGAAGGCGCATTCGAACGGCGACCAAACAAGAGATCACATGGCAGACGAAGGTCATGACCGAAGAGCATCTGGGATGGAGGATAACTGGTGGTCTGGTGTTTCTCTTAGACCGTAGTATGATTTCGGTAGCTTTCTGTGCAGGGTCTTTGAGACAAGACGTCGGCTTTTCAACTGAAGATACAGTGCGTACTATGACAGTGTATCCTCAGTTGATCCTTCTGATGATGGGCAGTCATGTCGTCAGATGCTGAAAGCAGTTTGTTTTTTAACTTTTCATCTATGTCGATTTTATCGCCGGACGCAGTCTGGAGGGTAACACAGGATGACGTCCAAATGAGTTTATTTTTACATTGTTGAGCTAAATCTTGCTGAGTGATTTTAACATTAGCTCCTGTGTCAATGATCATATTGCAAGGAACTCCATAGATATGCCAATTAATGGATAGTACTTTACTGTTGCCCCTCACTGCAGAAATCTAAAGTGACAATCTAAAGTAATCTTAAAACAGTGATTTTACTATCGTTCAATCTCCGCTTCGCGTAATGGCCATTAATTTTATTTCCGCATTATTGCTGAGAAATTATCTTATTTTCCATGCCCTGGGATGTTCTGCAATTCCTCCGTACGTGGCTTTCAGCTCCACAGTTCCAGCACTTTGGTTTCTTGCTACTTCTTTTCTCTGTCATGGCATTTAATTGTTTATTTAAATCGACTGTCTTATTTTCCGTGGTCTGGGGTGTTTTGCAGTTCCTTCGTACGTGATCTTCAACACCGCAACTCCAGCACTTTAGAATTGGTTTCTTTTCGCTAATACTCTTTCTCAAGACATAGAGTTGTCTGGTTAAATGGTTAGTTGTCTGTCTATCTTAATTTTCGTGCACAGGTGCATTCTGCAGTTCTTTCGCATGTGCCGTTCAGCACCGCATTTCCACTAATTTAGAGCCAGTTTATTCTCACTCCTACTCCGTATCAAAGCATTGGCTTGTCTGAATAAGTCATTTAGACGAACCATCAATTAATCCACTGGCTCGTGGACTCTAGCAGCTCTGATTGGGTAGCGATGTCTACGAGTTGCTTGCTGCGCTGCCTCGAATTCCATGGCGTACATTAGAGCGCTTTTTAAATCGTTCATGTTTGCCATTCTCAGAGCTTTCTGTATTTCGGGATCCCAGATGCCATTGATAAACTACTACAGGGACAGGAATTCCCTTGTTTCTTTCCGGCATTCCGTAAAGGCGAGATGGAGCAACATTTCAACATCCGTGGTGGTTTCAACATCCATCCTGGAAGGCTTCCGTGGGCTTCCGTCGACGGAATTTTAATTGAAGCCTAATGTAGTCTTTCAAACATTTCTCGCGAAAGCGCAGCTCCAATGCGCCGGATAGAGCTTCGAAGTCTAGTCTCTGATTTTCGAGAAGAGTGCAGGATATCCTCTGCGTCTGCTCTCAGAGAAGCGGCAAGATGAAAGGCCTTAGCTTGGGAATCCCATCCATTCGCATCCGCAACTATAAAAATTGTGTCTTATACACTTACCAGGAGGTCTTCTAATCATACGTGGATAGCTTCAGCGAGGGATGAGCAGGCATGGGTAAAAATTTTAAACCATCCGAATTGCTCCCTGTCGTCGTTACGAAGTTTTTTAAATTATCAACTTCTTTGGCAAGTGCAGAAACCCTCTCTTCAGTTTGTTGTTCGATGTGTCCTTGGACGACAGAAAGATTTTCTTCAATTTGTTGTTCAATACGCTGTTCGACGGCCGAAACTCTTCCTTCGAATCTTTGTTCCACAGCAGAAACCCTTTTTTCTATTTGTTCTTTCACAGAAGAAACTCTTTTTTGAGTTTCTCCAACTTTATTTTCAACAGCGTTTATTCTTCCTTTTATAGACTCATATTTGTTTTCTATTATACAGGTAATCTTTTCTTTAACAGCTTTCACCACTTCCTTAATGGATTCTTCCATCTTTCCTTGAACGGTTTTCACCGCTACCTTAGCGGATTCTTGGGCAGCTTGAAAGGCTTTCATCTCTTCCTTAACGGATTCTTGACCCTCTGTCATAGGCTGCTATCAATTGTCTTAGCTGCTCTTCCATAGCTCTTGTGATTGGCATTAAAATTCCAATTCTGACACCAAAAAATGCTGGGTATGTACAGGTTCGTAATGGATTGAATGCACAAGTCGATAAAAAGTTAATAAAATTTATTCTTATCCTAAGAAATAAAACAAAATGGTGAAATTTCTTCCGAAATATTCGTCCAATATTGCAATATCTTATAGAGTTATATGTTAAACGACTAAAATATAAATAGAACTCAGTTCAAAACACAGAGAAAACTAATCCGATCTCACCTCGAATTCGCTACAGTCAATAACAGCACCAAGTAAAACAACTTAATTGAGATGTTTTCTTCCGGCTTTTATAAGCTTTTTAATCATGCACGAGAACATTCTGGTATTTTCTCGATTTTTCCGGAAAGCAAAAGAGATTTTTCCGGAAAGCAAAAGAACTTACGGGATATCTATTTATTAAATGTTAAATGCGCCTGGTCCTGTATTTTTAGTTTTTCGGCGTAGCTTTGTCTTAAAACTAGTCGCGGGCAGCATTACACTGGAAAATGAAAGAATTTAATTGCAGCTCTACTAAAAATAGTAAACTAAATACGAAAACCGTAACAGTAGTAGTAAAAAAAAAATTAAATGTGTGTCATATCTTTGCTAATTTACATTACGATAATCATGCGACCTTTTGTGAGCAATTTTTCTTATCTTCTTCAGTTGGTAGACACAGATCTTGATTTTCGATTTATGGGTCATAAAGTGATTTTCCACACATTATTTAAGATGGTGGGAATTTTATTACAGAACGCGGTGTATTATTATGTTTCTCAGCAGCTTAACGATTTTGTTCATGCGATATTACTTTGATAAGAATTTAATTTACATTTTAATCTAGTTATAATGGCTTGCTTACCTCATTCTACGACCGAAGCAGGATAGTAGCTAATGACTCTTACTGCTGGAAGAAAGGACTCGGGTTCGATTGCCAGAGAAGGCTTAAATGTTTGTAAATGCATAGTGCCTTTGCGGCATGGGGTTTTTCCAATTATATGGCGAACCGAAAGCCCTCTCGTGTGGTTTGGTGGTAGGGGAGAACGATGGAGACCCTCCCCACAGGGCAGGTTCTCTTAAAATTGAGTCGAAAGTCAAAATCCAATCTCATTGAGGCTCTGGCAACCATTCTTGCAAGAAATATAGACTCGACAACACACAAACAAATTAGCTCTTTCTATTTTACTACTAGTTTGTGGTCCATTAGCAGTAATACTTGAGTCATACTTTGGATTTCCAAAAAATGCTTAAATTTGAGGAAGTAAAGGCAGTATTTTTACCACTTAAAATTTTCTTTGGGACCTCAATCTGAAAATTTTGTCTTTATGTAAGTATCGGTAGTTAAACTTTTAGATGCAAATGGCCATATGATCTATAATATGGTGAATATAATGTTTTGCAGAATTTTAATAATTTAAATCATCAGCAATATCAATAGATAACAATTTAAAAGGTTTACTGCAGATGGTAGTGCTTGCATTAAACCAAATTTCCATTTCTTAATAAACTGACATATTTCAGAATGTTTACAATAATTTTTAATATTTTGTACTGTAGGGTTTCCCTCATTTTACATAACAAATTTATTTTAAGTTTGATACCTTTCCTGAACCTCACAGCTTCCCCTTGTATTTTCTCGCCAGGATGTAAATTTAAAGTTAAGTGAAGTGAATATTCAAACGGGAAAAAAAAACTGAGTTTATTCAGAGCGTGTTTTCGCTAACCAGAGCATCTTTTGTTGCTATCTCGCTGTTACACCAGTAAGCCTTTTGGTCATTTCGGATTATTATCACGCTTGTTAGGTTTTCAGAGTCAACTTGTTAGGCGTAAATTAACATGCTAATCCAGCACTATTCTATTTTATATTCGACTTCAATTATATTCTATATTTAAGTTTCCCATCGCAAGTTGACGGTGTTTTGTAAAGCACGAAGATTGTGCCTTTCTGTTAAACTTTGAATTAATAAAGGGTTACTTTTCACCCTTCTTCTGTGCTGGTATATATTCAAGCCTCTGCGAGAATTCGCCAGGTTCATTGTAGGATCTAGAATTTGTGTACAGATCTTACCGCACTGTTCCTGCGTAATAATTTTGAGGAGATAATGAGTTTAGCGTTGAGGATGCACTAATATGACCAAACTCAATATAAACTTGTTCAAGTAATTTAGTGCGAAGAGATATTGGTATTACAGTTTTGTACACCCCTTGTTTATTTGTAGTTAAAACATTATTAAGTTTCTTAGAGTTACAAACATTATTCAAACTTTGATGACCTTCAGTTTTTTTAATGATAATAAATCAGGTTAAACACACAAATATTCACAAATAGAATTTTTTGTTAACTTATTTTTGCTTCAGTTTAGTGGAACAAAGGGGCAGTTTGCCCAGAAGAGCTATTAATTTCGTTTTGGCATTTTGCGTTGGTTCACTATAAAAGTCTGAATTACTTTTCAAATTGTTGTCACCAAATATTAGAGCCCTCCATTATATTTAAAGAAATTAAATAATGAAGAATCTGCCTGAACGTATACATGTTTCTCGCATTGGGGAAAAACAGTACCTAGAGGCATCAAATTTTGAATAACATAGTCCTCCACTCAAATATGGGCATCTAAAAGCCCAAATTTGGAATATGGAATTTCTTTCATTATCTATTTCGCATTTTGTAAATCCTTAACCAATTTTTGATTAACAAACTCAACGATTTCAAAGCGAACAATAACAACACAATAGCTCATCAGAGGCCAAACGGTGAAGTCGCTGAACCCTGGTAGTTCGGACCTGAGCTCGAGTCCTGGCGAAAGGGCTGTCTGCATAGGTATTTTAGTGGTTATCCCCATATGTAACATGTATACGAGCCAGTTTCCTTTAGAAAGTCTTTTACGTATGCATCCCTTCCTTTTGGTAGATAGCCCTTAGTATGCTTTGCCATAATCAACTAAACCAAAAGCTTTGTTCCTGCAATAAATTCCAGTGCTCAATTTCGACACACTGATGGATATAAAACGACAAGGCCTCGTCTTTTAAAAAATATGAGAATATAGTTCATTTATCTTTGTCAGATTTAATTTTTGAATGCATCGTTTTTCAAGAAATATGAGATATTTGTCAACTTGTTTGGATCAAATACGGGGAAGGCAGACTGATGCTTATCTAAGAAAACAATCTGGGATTTTGCTTGAGACATTTTTGAGGGTTTTCACTTTGTATGCATTTATAATTTTGTCACACAATTAATAAATTTCTTATTCATTATGATGACAAAATAATTGTAGCATATAAAAACAACATTAAAGAGCATTAAGAAAAATTTACGACATAATATTAAAATTACTCGCAAAGTTCATAAATTTAAAAATTGCTTAAAAGTTACTGAATTATCATGCTTTCAAATTGTAATAATAAGTTTTTTTTCCCCAATTTGATTTGACTCACTCAAAGATATTTAATTGACGAACGTAACCTCTCGATTGACGGAAATTCAAAATTTTTTTCTGGAAAGGCTTTTCTATCGCCATGCTTTTTTTTCTTTCAAAAGGGAGAGTAAGGTATAAAATATAAAGAAAAATACTAATTTTAATTTGGCAATAGCCCGTTTTATTCCTCATTTTAATTTGACTACTTTCCCTTCCTGTTCTAAAACTGCAAACTGTTTATAATATATGAATCTAGTGCGTTATCTCAGTACTGATCTGCATCATGCCCTCTTATGTAACGCGCAGTAATGTGGGTATTTTTATCCAACCATAGATCAAAATTTCAATAAAGAATCGACTCTATATCTCTGTGTTGCTAAATACGTACGGGTTTTCCCTCTTCTTCTTCACTCTTGCCAACAAACGTTGCTCGCCTCTCCGCTTCGACCAATGCGTAAATAAAGGAATCCAATAGTTTTTAGCAGCTTTCGATATTCGTCATGGCTGAGAAGACAGTATTGGCTGAAGGTAAAGGCTGTGATGACGAATTTAACCCAATGAGCTTAAAGTATCACAATCTTTATTTTTATGCATATCAAATCATCCTTTTACTGATAAGATACTTTTTAACCATGGTTGAATACAATACACGAGTTTTAAAGTATGACCTCATCTTAGGCAAATAAGCAGCAGCGTGGATGAGGAGCGTCTTGCCAGGAGAAAAGGGAAAAAAAACGCTGCAATTCAAAAGAAGAAGGCAGGGAGTCAAAAGTTTCAGTTCCGAGTTAAAAAACAGTTTTGGTTTGCAATTATTTTGATTGGGCAAGAGGCTTTAAGCGCTATGTTATGTTATTTAGAAGTGGAGGGGTCGCCTAATATTTACCATAAGTAAGTAGGTATTAGCCCCACACACTAACTAGAAAACTAACAATATTCCGGCATCATTCCTCGAGTTGTGATGGAAATTGTGACTCCAGCCAACGCTACAAGTACTGCCATCGCCGGCAGCATCAACGGCACTCTACCTTTCAGCGTTAAATTAGCCCAAGTAACTGGATTACGTTACATTATATACATTGCGATATACATAGTCGTACGGGTGCATGGTTTCGAGATGTTATCTATTGTAGTGGGTACAGGCATCATGTTTCAGAACATTATATATTTACAGTAGAAACAGGCATGATGTTCCCACGTTGCAAATCATTTTTGCAAACATGATGTGTTTACTATTGCTTTAAGCGTTACACAACATGGAAAGATCTCGAATTCGGGAGAACAGATGAATTTAGGGGGGGACACCAAATCTAGAATAGTTAATTTTGAGGTCACCAATTAGTCTTAAAGCAGCTATCTTATTTTGTTACATATATGTATATATATATATATATATATATATAATAAAGTTTAGAAATTTTCAATTAAAACTGTAAATTATTGTAGTCGAGCTGTTTTCTGCGAATGCAATTATTTTTATAAAAAGCAAACATTAAAGCTAATTACAGTGTTCGCATAATTGAACAAATTAATATTTTATTTTCATTTATTAAAACTTATCAAGGTTTTAAAATCTAGTTAAGTTAAAAATAAATGAAAAAGTGCTGAGACATGTTAAAAAAGTTACAACTAGGATTTTTCTGCATCGTATAATAAGCATACCGTTATTAAAATCTTTAAAAGAAAGTTTTCTGATGCATTGCATAAAAGATTAAGAAAAGCTTTTATTTCGTTTATTCATTTGGGAAAAAAGTGTGCTCAAAATAGAACAAAATAAATGTTATAATCATTCTTGACATACATTTCTTTCAATTATTTACTTTAATGTATTATTGAAAAATTAAATATGAAATCATTCATTCAAATCAAACGCGCAATGAAAAGTTTAATGTACAGAATAAGGTAAAATGTAAATTTAGAAAAGGAAAAAAATAACTTTGAAGATTTCAGATTACGCTTTATGACTTAGGGAAGAAAAGAGTTTGCTGTTAAAATTTTCAAAATGTTAAAATTAGTTAAAGAAATAAAATATTATAAAAATTTTTAAAATGTTTTTTCTAGTTACGCGACACTGAAAAACATTTTACTTATGAGAACGCAAGTGCAAATATTGATTGATCTAAATGAACTACTAGATATGTTATAAATTAAATGTATTTTAAGTTATGCCACTTCGATACATAACTAAAAAATAACGACATGAATTAATATGATCTTAATTTTATACTTTTAAATCTCTCAGTCTGTTACACACATATCAATCTGTAGGTATGAATCTGATAGATAAGTTAAGTGACAGACAAATTAAGTATTACGTCTGGCCGAGTGGCATCACTTTAAGTCTTTACTATGCGAAAGTCAGATAAATTATTAGTCTACGTCTTCGCATAAAGGCATATCTCTTTTGGTAGATATCCCTTGCATGTCTTATCTTAATCTAGATAATCCATATAATAACCCTTCCGTTCCGAATACTTGCCAAAGACTGATAGATTCTTTCCGTTCTTCTCGTCCGTCAGTTTGAAGTATGATCTTGTTTATGGGTTTTATTTAGCTAGGACAGGATTTTATATCTTAAGTAAAAATACTACATCCAAGAAAGACCTTGGTAAATTGGTAAAGTGAAGACATAAAATCGGTGTAGATATTATGGAAAACTATCAGTTTCGAAGGCAACTACATAGGAGATGTATAAAAATGTAGCGGAAGTACAAATGTGGTGAAGAACGGGCGCACAGATTATGCCCATTACGTTTTGTAACCAATCACTTAGTTCATAATCTGTATCTCCTTAAGCCATGTTCTTTTCTTCTTCAACAACTTTTATGAAATTCTAAAAACATATATAT